>JAIFAC010000234.1:0-140321 GCA_026545765.1 Plantago major | reverse complement strand
AGATCAACAAACAATGTTGCCAACAATGTTGTTCAACAATGTCTCTGATAAGCAGATAGCGGCGGATGAATAATGAAACTTCTATTACCAAGCGATATATAGAAAAATATATTAGCAGCGCCTTTAGGCAAAATATCTCTTGACGGAAAAGTAGATCTAAACAACTAGGTTTAATCTGATCACAAGCGATTGATTAAACCACCAAAACTAACCTAGAAGAACCCGGTAAAAGCTATTCTAGTCGATGTTTGAAGAGTTATTCAGAATGAATACTCTTAGACAAACTCTAAAGCTAGCGAGAAAACAAGAAGCCTAAAATCTCTATTGATCTTTCAAAAAGCTCAAAACATTGCTTTCTTTGAATCCTTGCATATATATACTTGAGATATGACCTCTTCCATCTAAGTCGAAAGGCAATAGGATCTCGGCAAAAGCAATTTTCCTTTACTTATTTTCTTCAAAATCATAGAAGGAAATTTCCATATTTCAATTCTTCATAAAATATATTCCTTCTTGCTTTCACCACAATTATTCTTTTCCTTAAATCAATTCTTGTTAGTTTTGTCAATACTTTCGGTCAAGTATCATCAATGTGCTTTGTCTTGATGTACTGCGGCAATACTATATCTTCAATGTTATGCCGACATTAAATTCTATCCTGTCATAATGTTATACAACATTGATAATCCTGTGACTTCACAAACAACAACAAACACAAACTTGGGCGATTATTGAAAAACAAGATTATCAAAATATAAGTGCATCTGCACTTTCAATTTTGAAATAGACACCAGGATGATGATCTCCTTGAAGGTGTAAAGCGGTTTATGCAGTGATGTTTGTGATCTTGAAAACCGGATACTTGGCGATTTCAAGCTTGCTTGAGAGAACCGGACATCTCTTTGGTTCCTTTGGGATGTGTTGGCATGCATTCTTCACGATGCTTTGATGGTCTACAAGGAGAGTCTTGACGGATAAGCCAAGAGCGTTGGATGATGATGTTTTTGTTGCAACAACAAGACAAAAATGAAAAACCCTTTCAATTGGGAAATCGCCTTTATGAAGTTTGTGAAGAAGATTGAGGCTTTGAGCCTAAAATCGCTAAGGACTTCTTGAGGCGAAGGCCACGATGGCTATGGTCTAAAGATATACTACTTGGAGAAGCTTGGCATTGAGCTCAGAGAGAAGGCTGACATAGCCAATAGTAACCTACTCTACAAATATGAGTATCTGAACTTGATGAAAAAGTTCTTGGATCTGAATGGTTCGAAGCGAAAGGCGAAGAGGTATCGAGGAAGGTTGTGACCAAGAAGCGAGAACTTCACGAAGAAGTCTGGCAGCCGTCGATGACACACCCATTGAGGTTATCGATTTCGGATATCTGCTTTGCCTTCGATGAACTCATAAATCTGATGAACTCATCAATCTTGCCAAAGCAGTATCGACTCTTGAACAAGTAGACTTCGGCAAGAGAAAGTGTTTTCGAAATGTTAAGACTACTTGCGAATGCCTTGGCGATGAACTCATCAATCTTTGCTAAAGAAAGTAGTGATAGATACCAAGCCTATCTGAAACATGAGGATTATGGACAATCAGTTCCTAATGCTGATGAGAGCTCTGATGATGAAGATGATAAATTAGTCATCTCTCAAGTCCTAGAAAAGTCAAAAAGGACTAAGGTTACTGAAAAATTAACTAGTGTAGAGGTATCTGAAGAAGAACCTACACCACAGGTTGCTGAACAAGGACCTTTTTCAAAGGTTGCTGAACAAGCAACTGTGTCGAGATCCTTGGACAAATTACACCATCGAGCAAGAAAGGAAAGATATTGAAGATGCTCGATGAGTGATAACTTAGTGTTGGAGGATACTGCCATTGCCTCAACACTCAATAGTCTGGCTCAAGCACAACAACCACAACAGCCAGATGTGAATACTTCTGAAATGATACTTGAGCTGCAGTTAAAAGCATCTTTCATTGTTGAAGAAAATCCTGCAAAGCGGGTTCCCCAACTCGATGAGAGGGATCAAGCGGGGCATCTGCTCGGTGATCAATGAGGCAAGCGGGTTGCATACTGGAAAAGGTCTGACGAAACTTCAAACAAAGAAGTGAAATGGAACAACAAGACCAAAACATAGAAGGGTCACAAGTTCAGGAGACCAATCGACTGACCTTTGCTCGGTGGTTGAATGGTTTAACTCTCTACTGTGATATTTGTGTTTATTAATCTTGTTATTTAATAAAATTTCTTTGTTTGACTGAATTAGAAACACAAGAACAAGAGGAAGTGGAAAGCTTGCCTCGGAGGCGAGAAGGAGGCTACTACAACCTCACCTCTTAAGGAATGCAGCATGTGCTACGGGTGATAGAGAGTTTCTTAAGATATTACTTTTAGGATATATGTGAAAACCTTAACTAATTATGTGGATGTTTCTAATAGGCTCCAACTGAGAAAGAAGAAGATAAGGCAGACATGCCAGAAAAGGACCCAGAAATCGTCAATGTTTCTGAAGAAAATGTCATTGAGCCTTCTAGTATGAAGGTATATGAAAATCAGTGATAAACATTCTTCATTATGGGTTAATATAAATTCTTCTCTAACTACTCAATACTTTCTACTTACAGGCTCATTCAGAAGTAGAAGTGCAAGGGGAAAGAGTTGCGACATCCTGCACCCTTGGAAATGTGAAGCCCCAATGACATCACGGAAAGAACACGAAGCGAGAGCGTTTACTGCGAAAAATGATCATGAGCCTCTGTTGAGGAAGATCAAAAGCGAAGAAAGGTTGATGAGGACCCGGACATCAGTCTCACCTCATAACAAGATATCGAGGCACCCACCTCGATGGTACAGAATCTCTGAGCACGATGTACTCATTCGGTAACTTCGAAACCTAACTACACTCGTACTCGAGATATCTACACAAGTTTTGAATCTAACTCAAAACTCTTTCTTCGAGCTCGAACAAGTACCACTAAGGTCCTGTTGATGAGAAAGAGGACACGCTACCTTTCTTCAAGGAACACACTTTGCCAAAGCATCTGAAATGCTTGAAATGGCAAAAGCTCCGATGCTCCGATTTCTGAAATCTTAAAGGTAGTGATCACCACACAAGGAAACCGCGAGCCCTTAACTTGGAAAACTACGTCATGCAATGTTCCCCATTTGAACAATATTCTTTGAACATTGATGGATAAGGATTTTGTCGAGGAAGTGGCGGAAAAGCTGATCGAAGCTTTCAAACAAGCGGATGGTGGAGACAGGACTACGAGATGGCATTCAAGCCTACTTTTCCCCGGACTCTAGAATACATACCCTCTGAGCAAGAGGAAGTTAATCGCAAATGGTCACTATTCGAAGTGATCAACTTTGGTCTCTGAAGATGAAGAAGAAGGAGGCGGTGAGAACAATTAAAGATCCTCCTTGACCATCACAAGGATGAGGCTAAGAAGGATGATGATGACTTGCACCCGAGGGACAAGAGGATTCCACAAGGAAACAATGCCTCAATCTTTGAAGCACCTTTGAGAGGACATCATAGCAATCCCTCCTCCATCTCCTCGAAATCTACCCATCCATCTCTGACACAAAGACACTCTTGAACAAGTAGTTGAGCACTCTGAGGAAACAACTCGAGAAAATACTCGGATACACAAGCGAGTTGCTCAACTCGAACAAGCATTGGAGGAAGAAAAGCACATCTTCAAGCTGAAGAAAAGATAGTTGAATCGAGTCAAGCTAGACAAACTTGAAGAACAAACCGCAAGGCAAGCTTACTGCGAGATTATAGAGCTCAGGAAGCTAACGGAAGCTTACTCCATGATGCTATCGAAACCTTGATGAAACCATCGGATGAAAGGCAAGAAACCCATATCACGAGATGGTTGCGCTATGAGAAACCTTGATGAAGAAGTACAAGAGGATGAAGATCCTTTGGGCTGATGACTCGGATGATGAAGAAGAGCGGATACTTGGCGAGAACATGCAAATGTTCACTTGGGAGTTCTCACTTAAAGAGAAAGCGATAGCTCCTCAAAGCTTGATGAAACCAAATCTCAACTCCATGATTACATGGCGGATACGAGTTACAGCAACTCTGAAAGAGTTGTCTCGACAAAATGAAGTAATTGCATCGATCCTGCTTGAAATGAAAAGTTCACTCATCTAATCACTCAAAGAACAAAAGCTTGGTCATTGCTCGGAGACCTAGGCATGGTGAGGGATGATGACAATAATCTTGCGAAAAAGCCATCAATGAGGCTAGCTATCTTCTTTGGAAAAAGCAGATGCTACTCGAGGCCCTTTGGCGAGCTCAGCGATAAGAATCTGGTCTTATCAAACAAAATCGAGAGCTCAAGGCCACTCTGAGCAGTTGGTTGCTACTTACAACTATCTGCGAGGCAACTTTAACTCCCTTTCAGAATCCTTTGTGATTCTTAGTCAGTCAACAATGACTAAGGGGGAAGGATTTCAAGATGCTCAGAGAGGAAGAGGAAGAGGAAGAGGAAACAAAAGAAAATCTGAACAACCGCCTCTCAGAATTAATGAGCCCTCCTCCAGTCAAACTACTCTACAGATAGTGGCCACAACTCAGCAACTTCCTGAAAAAGGAATGACAACAAGGGCGAACGAGCACTGCAAGGAGTACCAAGGCACGAAGGAGAAGACAAGTAAGAGGGATTGATGAGTCTTACGAAGAAGAAGAAGAAGGCCAAATCAAATCCAGGCAATGAAGAAAGCGATCTCACAAGAATTGATATTGATGATGATGAAGAGGCGTGAAGATGAAGCTCCTCTTCACAGAAAAAGAAAAATTGATAGCCTAACTGAGCCCATAGTTGCAAAGCCTTTAGCAGCTAAAACACCCTCTAGAAATACCAAGTCTATCCAGGGTGGTTCTTCAAGCAATACCCCAAGACAAAGGAGGAACATGCTGAGAGCTGAACAAAGAAAACTTCAACTACCACTCGGCTGAAGAAGCGAAGATTGAGTGCGTGAAGACCGGCAATGACTCCTCTGTCTCTGGTGCATTAATCGAAGAATAGCTCTTGGATTACGAAACTCAAGCACTTATTGGTAAATGAAAAATTTCAGAACCAATCCATACCACATTTCATGGCATGGAGAAAACAAGACGATCTTGATTAACACCAACCATATCAAAGCACAGTTGGATTTTGAAGTAATCAAGAGAATAGAAGCCATGAAAAGGACTTCTCGATGAATGTCCTTATGGAAAGCAGATGATGTGCACGAATTCCAACATCCTTTGGAGCGAACAAGAGCAAGACTTGCTATGGAACCTATGAGTCCTTATCTTGTTGAAGATCGATACAAGGTGACATCGGATATCGAAGATCATATATGAATACTTCAAGCTATCGGATATCGAATCGAGCATTCACGAAGTGGGGAAAGTATATGTGGGTCAAGCACTTTGCGAAGAATCTACCAAAACCTACAAGGAAGTCGTGAATTTATGGAGACACGAGATGATTGTCGAACACTTCTCTATGACTACTCGATGATGTCAAAAGGTTTGTTGATAGGAAATTTGCAGATTGATCCAAGGCGCTTTTGAAGACTTGAAGTGTTGAAGACTTGAAGACTAGTTTATTAGGATGTCTACTTGGAGCTTGGTTACTCTGTTGTCCTAATTTAAACTATGTATTTTGTATCTTCTTGTTGAGCGAAATGTTGTTTTATCTTGTATTAAAGTTATCTGGACTTTCTTTGTAACTTATCGATGAACTACTCTCGGATATCAATTTCTATAAAGATAACTTGTGGCAAAGATCACACCTTGTGATTTGGTTGATGTTTACTTCTGCATAATTATCTGAATTGAAAAATCATAAGAAATGATTAAGTGATGGATTGTTTCCTCATCCAGTTGTAATAGGTCGGATAGTCATCGTTGGTGATCAAAATGGAAATTTGTTAGGAATATCTGTTTAGATTTTGATAAGAAACCTAATGACTTATCTTAGCTCGGAAAGGTGGTTAGTACTCTTGGTTCCTTGAACAACGTAAAGAGGAAACTCACTAAGTATGATAGTCTAGCAAATCTTGTATAGGATATTAGGTCTCTGAATGTAATTTTATTCTACGAAGAAGACCAAGAAGAAGGCATCAATGAGAAAAGTTCAACAAATTTTGAAGATCGAAGACTCACAAGATTCTTTGAAGACAAAGGTTTTCAGATACCTATGACCGGATATCTTAAAGACACAAGCATTTTTAAATAAGCGGTGTTGCAAAGATATACGAGAAATAAAGGTTTTTGAAGCGAGGAAAAGTGCTTACAGATATCTACACTCGGATACCTTGGATAAAGATTATGTTTAGAAATAATATATTTTAACAAATCGTATACGAGTTGTGAAAGTCTCTGAAAGGGCGTGCAAGGCTTGAAAGCATGCATAGTTCGTTGGCACTCAGACAAAGTATAATCTGATGCATTATATGCGGACATAAATGTACGAACAAAAATGGTAGCTTGAAGTAGAGGACAAACTACTACGATTATACTCGAGATATCAATAGTTTGAAATTGAGTTAAGCTATGGATACTATTTAAGCGGCACTCAAATTCATCTATAAATATCAACACTTAGGCGCTTGAGAACACACACGAACTTACACCTTAGATCTTGAACTTATATTGAATACTCTCACAAGCTCTCTCAAGCACACTACTTACCTTCAAGCTTTCTGTTGCGACCAAAGCTCTTGATTCTAAGTAGCACAAATGTTCTAAGTGTCCTGATCCTTAACAAGCATTGTTATTTGTGAAAGAGTTGAACTAAGATTTCATATAAAGATTCATTCTCTTGAACACTTATCATAGACTTAGGTCGATAAAGAACAAGATACCATACATTGCAAAGTGTATTAAGTATATTTGATTCATAGAGCTATCTGAATAATGAACAAGTTATTAAAGAAGCTCACCTGACAAACTACCTTAATCAAAACCTTAATCGGCGTGGAGTACAGGAAGTACTTAGTTTGGGAAACTAAGGAATAACTCCAAGGTTACTGAGCATAGGAAGTACTTAGTTTGGGAAATTAAGAAATAGCTCAAAAGGTTTTGATGCAGGAAGTACTTGTTTTGTGGCCAGGGAATAACTCAGGAGGAACACTTGGTTGGGAACCTAGTGTATTTAGGAATCTAGAGAAGATACTTGTAAGGATACCTCAATTATCTGTTTTAGTGGATTCTAGAGTGCGAGAAAGGCGAAAGTGGATTAGTTGAAGGATTCGCCACCTTGATACCACTATAAAAGACTTGTGTTATTTACTTTGCGGTTTATTACTTGCTTTATTTATCTTGCAAAGTATTTACAATTATCTTCTTTGAACGTGCACTTATCACAAAAAGTCTTCGCTCTACGAAATTAAGTATCGATATCTTCACGGATATCGAAAGCTGTCGTTATCGACAAAAGTTTTAAAGACTATTCACCCCCTTCTAGTCTTTTACTTTGCGTTATCTGGACCAACACCATGTTTCTCTCCAAATCTAGCCCACCATTGATTCTCAGTTTATATGTATATGAAAGAAAAGAGAATAAGTATTACTTGAGCTAACAATTAAGCAATAGAGGTAAATTCCATCCTTTTTTATTGTTTTATAGAATCATATTCTCTGTTTTGAGTTAAATTTGCTAGCTACTTGCCTGATGTGTTTAATTGAGGAAACTAATTTATTAAATTGTTGTTCTCATATACTGTAATTCTCTTTATCATGTTGTTTTGTTTTAGCGAGTTACGGTAATTTATGATTCATGGCCACCAGTTAAAATGATAATTTTGATTGTCAAAACTGAAGCTTTTGAAATAGAAATTACTGAAACTCTGCCCAGGTTTTGAAGCTGATTTTTGAATGGAATGTTTCACTAAACGAATTAAACCTTCCTACTTCTAAAAGTGTTGTAATTCAGCTAACAAAAAATATTAGTTGTTTGCGTCGTATAGGTACTTTAATTAGCAACAACATATGCACAGGCATCTTCGGTATAGGTGAGGATTCCTACCCCCGTTCCATCCATATTCAGTTTCAACAAATTCTGTTTTGCACCATATCATCAACTCCTCTTGTTCTAAACTTGATTCATGTACTTATCTCGTGTTGCAGTAACTATTTCAGTATAAATCATGCTACTCCACCTAATTTCATAAATTCCTTTTAATCTGAAATGAGTTACTCGTGATGGTTTATAAATCGTGCGTGATGCTTGGGTCCCGGGACTATAATGTATTACTACCGAGCGGAACGTACCCTTGGTTTAAAGTTAATGCGTTTAGATCCTATCTTGAAAGTAGGATGTAGTCGGAGTTGGCTATATTTTACATTTCAATTACAGTATGTGAATAGTGTGCTTGCTTTACTTGATGTGCTTGCCGTACTTTCCATACTTGCCGTACTTGAATAAGAAAGGGTTACTTTAAATCTATGTAAAATAGGCTTGCTGTTCCCCTAACCTCGTACGCTATGGGAAGTACTCAAAAGAAGCTTACCTAAAGCTTCTATATGTGTATATTTGTGGGTTGAATAAAAGGTTTTGAAATGAATTTTGCATTATTAAGTTTTTTTTTTATTGTTTGGCTTGTTCAATTTTACCCAACCGTTCCTATTCTTTCTGAAAGTTGATTTGATCTCTTGAATTAAAGACTAGGCGGGTGGTTTTCTGGTTAGGAGGTAAGTTCTCCCGGATCGGGGTGCCACAGAGTGGTATCAGAGCCCTTAGGCAAAAATAAAATGGATAATTTATAGTACCTACCCTACCTGCGACCTGTTGATTGTTATTTATGCTAATATGTTTTGTTATGATTACGATTTTTGTTCATCTACTTTATATATATATATATATATATATATATATATATATATATATATATATATATATATATATATATATAACTTTTAAGGTATACATTTCGTTGAGTCTCATGCATTGCGGACACCTATAATGGATGAAAATTCATAGCTTTCTAAGAAACCGATGGGTGGCGAATTTTCACCAATGGATATTGATTTAATGGCCTTAAAACACACTGGCGTGCGGAGAAGATAGTTCGATTCTTAACGGAAAAGGATGCATTGTTGGATACTATTGAAAAGAATATGCGATGAAAACGTTGGAGATGGAAGCTTTGTCATAGAAAAATGAACTTGTCCAGAAATTGCAGCTTCTGGAATCTAAAATAAAGGATGATGCTATGGAGTTGCACGAAGTCAGTGATGAAAAGAAAATGCTAGAGGCAAAGCTTAAGAACATTGATGATGATTATGGTGACCACCTGGATACGATGGGGGATATTGTAGAGCAGCTTGGAGAGATAGTTAAGAGTGGGAAAAGTAGTCAACGCATGAAAGTTTGTCCAGCAAATGAAGGAACTTCTAGGTAGGGCATGTCTCGATTAATTGTTACAGGAGAAGATAATTATGAGGATGAAGAGGACGAACCTAGCGAAGAAGAAGAGGATCTTGTGCCTAGCTGTACCATCAAACCTGAACAAACCTGTGAAGTAAGCAAATACCGTGTTGTTGACGGTATTATTGTAATCAATGATGAGGAACCTTTGAAGTAGAAATCAGCACCATGTTTCGTTAAGGTAGTATGTATAATTATTTTGTGACCAGTCGGGAGGCACTAGTGTAAGTAGTTGCCTACGCCTATTTTGTAGTGCCTCTTATTGTCGTAGAAAATTTTGTGGAACATATAACATGCATGTAACTTGTTTTCCGTATATATATTTTTCGTTCTGATCTGAGCAAGGTTGCTCTCTTTAATGACTCTTTCTCCTGATTCTTTCTTGCCTACTTTAATGGATTTGGGATACACTGATTGTTAAAAATAGTTGAAATTTTGAAACATTGAGGATCTTGGGTGAGCAGCAAGGTTATAGAAAAGTTGAATAACTATGTGACTATCTGATGTTCTATTTTGAGTTATAAAGTTGTTATGGTTTCTTTTATTTGGCTAGTTGTTCTATCAGGTTATAGGACTGAAAGTTCCTGTTGTTAGGCATAATAGTTGGTTTCATTACATCTCTTTTAATTAATTGAAGTTTATGTTCATATTCATGGTTCAGTTAGTAGAAATATTTTGAGGTACACATTTGGTTTTGCAGATTATTTACTCACGTGTTACGATGCGGTTTGTGTGCATGAATGATTTTACATTTCTATTTTTCTAGGATTTTCTGATTTGATCATGCACGATAAAGGAAACATCATTTAGCTAATGCGAGAGTGATATGCTTGTTTGCTTTGGTACATTGAGTTATACCTCAACTTTGATTCTTTATCTGAGTCATTTCTTTATCTTGATGTTTTATTAAAATCACTTGCATTTACATGGCGGTTGTTCTCTTACATTTTTTCTCTACTCCAAGATTATTATCATGAATCTAGCTTGTTCTTGAGTTATCTGCATCACTTATATTCAGCCTTGGCAACTTTGAATAAAATCCTAACAGCTCCGTTCCAGAAAATCAATCTAGCATTTGAAAATTAAATTTAAATGCTTACAAATTCATTCATTACCTGCATCTTAGCAATCTAAAACTGTAAAAGTTAACTTCATATTGTTTGAGTTTGATTTAGTAAAATTTGATTTACTTTTGCAACATGAAATACCATCTTTTGGACAACATTTAGTATTTAATTTTCTGGTATTTATTCTGAACTCCTAAAATCTCCATCTTTTTACAAAAGCTTCTAAACTCATATAGCTGTGTTGGGAATTTTACTTTGCAAGATTTGGACATCGTTTGGTGGTCAATGATTTTTGAAATCTGCAGGTTTCTTTGTCAAACACGGACTTGGAAATTTCCTATTTGCAAAATTTAAAATTTGGTTTGTTTTAAGGAAATTATTTGATTCCATCTTACAAAATTATGATGAGATTTATGCTTCACAAATTCTCAACTCTTATTGGTTGATGCATCATTGAATAAATTAGCAAAGGAATAGAAATTCTTCTACTAGTATTTATCAACTCTACATGCCTTTTCTTTACTATTGATGTTTCCAAAATGTTGACTTAAAAGTCATGTGAGATGACTAATATTTACTTATTTATATTGTGTATCTTTAAAATATTACCGTTAAGTGGAACTATTTCCACTAATTATTTACTTTTGCTCACATCTAGCGTAAACTCTAATTGCAAAATTTTATAATTATTTACGCCTTTCCTATATATTCCAAAATATATGCACGATCTAATCGTACGTTACTTTAGATAACCAATCATAAGTTATGGGCGAAAGCAGTGCGGAAAGGAAACCATCATGCTAGATGGCGATCATGACAAAGAACCAGCGGAGGAGAATCAGACCCAAATCCCAGCAATCGAGTTCAAAACAAGGCAATTGAAGAAGGTGAAGCTTACGATATGCAATCTATGTTTGGATTCATGAACCGATTAAAGGCAATTTTGCGAAACAAGCATTGTCTAATGGTGCTAGGATAAGTCCTATGGTTCTTAGTGATGATCAGCGTTAGAGCAGTTCTTAAGTTTCACCCTCCAAAGTTCATGGGCGAACGGATGGCGCAAAGATGAATCCTTTATAGGCGAAATGGAGAAGATATTTGAGGTATTAAACTATTGTGATTATCAAAAGGTCAAATATACTTATATCGTCTTGAGAATCTGCGCCATTGGTGGGCGGTTGTAAATCGGCGTTGAAAACAAAGCGGCCTTTACTATACAGGTCAATTTTCTATTGGAATTCAGCCACAAATTTGTACCCAGGTAGTTAAGTGATCTGATGAACAAGAGTTCACAAATCTTATCAAGGTATCGACAGCATTGGTTCAATTTGAGTCATGATTTAGCGATTGATTCAATATACTTACACTTATGGATGATGAAAAAGTAAAATTAAGAAGCGGCCATAAGCTAGAAATTCGATGGGCCCTTGTTTGATGGAATTTCCTAATTATGTTCTTTGATGGACAAGGCACTATTAATTGGTGAAATCAAGGAACTTCGGAAGATTGGTGATCAAGTAAAGTGGAACAAGACGAAATTCTTCTAAGCAAAGTAACAAATGGCGAAACGAGGTCGAGGACCATCAAGGCCTAACCGACCAATTTTCCAACTAAAAGTCGATATCCGAGTAAAGGCTGCTTTGAAATAGCCGTCAAATAATGGTCGAATGTACATATTGTGGAAATCCACGTCATACTGAGGCAGTATGCTGGAAAAAGAATGGAAAATGCATAGCATGTGGGAGTGATCAGCATCGCATTCCAAGACCCGAAATCACAAATGAGCAAATCGGGAAAACCAGCAAACCCTCATTTGGAAAACCAAGAGTCGCGAGGAGCTTATGCAATGGAAGGAGGGCGGAACTGAACCAGTGATGTAGTGGAAGGAAATCTCAATCAACAATGAAACTAGTAAGGTTCTTTACGGTCCGGTGTTACACTCTTTTATTTCCATTACTTTTAAGTAGATTGCATAGCTTTGAAAGCTTGCCTTATATCTTGAAGTCGGTTCACTATGGGTATGGTATTTATTCTTGATATAATTCATAAAATTGCAAGGTTAGAATAAGGGATACTATATACCTTGCTAACTTAATAAATTACCAATTGAAAGTATGATGTTATACTTGGAATGGACCGGTTGTACTTAAATCATGCTCAGTTGGATTGCTTTACAAAAGAAGTAAAATTGGGAAAGGTGAACGATAAGGGTCCAGAGTGTTTCAATCAGAACCTCGAAAGCTTAGTAATGGTTTCAGTCGTTGAAGCAAGACGACTTATGAAGGAAGGAGCTTCGGGATGTTTAGCATACGATTAATAGGCCCGAGGATAAAGTAAAAGTTGAGTAGAAGTAGTAAAGGAATATCTGAATTATTCCACGAGGTGACTTCTTTACCACGGATCGAGAAATTGAGTTCGTTATTGAAACACTACCAGATATTACCCCAGTATCTCAAACGCTTTATCGTATGGCACCTATTGAATTAAAAGAGCTAAAGAATCAGTTACAAGATCTCATGGAGAGAGGATTCATTAGACCTAGTACATCTCCATGGGGAGCTCCTGTCTTGTTTGCTAAGAAAAAGGACGGAACACTGAGAATGTGCATTGATTATCGAGGTCTAAATAGTTTTACCGTGCCTACCTCACATAGATGAGATTTTGACTTTCTCGAGGATCTTATGTATATTCAAAATTGGACTTGAGGCAAGGGTACTATCAGTTGAGAATACGAGAACAAGACATTCCAAAAACAGCCTTCAATTCCAGGTATGGACACTTTGAGTTTGTTGTTATGCCTTTTGGGCTAACAAATGCACCTGCAACATTCATGGACATGATGCATGGTATCTTTAGACCATAATTGGATCAATTTGTTGTGATATTCATCAATGATATCTTAGTATTCTCGAAAAATGAGGAAGATCATGCGCTTCATCTGAGATTGGTATTACAAGCCATGAAAGAGCAAAAGTTGTATGCTAAGTTTATCAAGTGTGAATTCTGGTTGGAAAGAGTAACCTTTTTAGTACATGTAGTGTCGGGAGACGGTATAGAGGTGGATCATTTGAAGGTAGAAGCAATTGAAATTTGGAAACCTCCCAAGAATATATCCGAAATAAGAAGTTTTTTAGGACTTGCCGGGTATTACCATCGTTTTGTTCCGAACTTCTCAAAGATTGCAGGGCCACTAACTCGGTTAACCCAAAAAGATACTCCATTTGTTTGGAGCAAAGAATGTGAGATAAGTTTCCAGGAGCTAAAGAGAAGATTAACGGAAGCTCCTATATTGGCCTTACTAGTTGGCATAGAAGGATTCGTTGTGTACACTGATGCATCAAAAGAAGGACTGGGCTGTGTTTTGATGCAAAATGGGAAGGTTATTGCATATGCCTCCAGGATGTTGAAACCGCACGAGCAAAATTATCCAACTCATGATTTGGAACTTGGTGCTATCATTTTTGCATTGGCAAAATGGAGACACTATTTGTATGGAGCTACTTTTGAAGTTTATACCGACCACGAGTTTGAAGTATTTGTTTAGTCAAAGAATCTCAACATGAGACAAAGAAGGTGGATGGAATTTACGGAAGATTATGATTGTACCATATTGTATCAACCCGGAAAGGCAAATGTGGTAGCGGATGCTCTTAGCCGAAAAAGGGAAGTTGCTCAACTTGCCTACATTGCACAAGGATCGGATCGTGATTTCGTCCTGATAGAATCACATATATCAGGATTAGTTATTCAACCGGATTTATATTCACAAATAAAAGCATTTCGATGTGGAGATGATGAGATCGAAAACAAAAGAATTGACATCAACAACGAAAACTACGAGTTTAATCTTGACAAGGCGGGTTTTGTGGTACAAGAATTGAATATACGTACCCGTTGCATTGAAAGAAAATTTGATGAATGAAGCCCACAAAACTAGATACACTATGCACCCAGGAGGAACAAGAATGTATCGAGATCTAAAACATCAATATTGGTGGAGCGAAATGAAGCGAGATGTTGCGGACTTCGTTCGAAAGTGCCTTACGTCAAGTGGTAAAAGCCGAGCATCAACAACTCATGGGTAAATTCTGACCTATACCCATACCTTGTTGGAAATGGGATCAAATTACTATGGATTTTGTGAAAGGATTACCAAAGGTTCGAGGAGGCTATGATAGTGTATGGGTAGTCGTTGATAAACACCAAATCGCACTTTACGATCGTGAAAACTTCGATATGGAGTAGAAGCCCTTGTAGAACTCTACAAGAAAGAAATTATTCGACTCCATGGGATCCCACTTAGTATAGTGACCGATCGAGATCCGAATTTTACCTCTAAGTAATGGAATAATTTGCAAGTAATCTTGGGTACCAACTTACATTTTAAATGATTGCACATCCATAAGCGGATGGACAATTAGAAAGGCTGATTTGTTTTCTTGAAGACATGTTGCGGTGTTGTATCTTGGATTATGGCAGTAGTTGGGATAAGAATTTGCCGTTAATCGAATTTGCTTATAACAATAGTTATCAGGCCACCATCCAAATGGCACCATATGAGGCACTGTATGGCAGGAAATGTCGATCTCCATTAAACTGGGATTTAGATGAATGGAGAAGAATGTCAGATGGTAAGCAAAGAGCTTTAAAACCTGATATTGTGCACGAAGCCATTGATAAAGTGCAAATCATCAAGCAAAGGATTAAAGTTGCTCAAGATCGCCAGAAAAGTTATGCAGATAAGCGTCGAAAAGATTTGGAGTTCAATGTCAATGACTTTGTATTTCTAAAAGTCTTTCCCCGGAAGGGTTTCAAGAGAATTGGAAATGGAGGTAAGCTTAACCCTAGATATGCCGGACCCTTTCAGATTACACATCGAGTGGGGCAAGTTGCATATAAATTAATGCTACCTGCAAATCTTACTGGAATCCATGAAGTCTTCCACATCTCTCCGTTGAGAAAATATTATCCTGATGCCTCGCATGTCATAAATCATGAAGATCTACAACTTGAAGAAAACTTGACATATGAGGAGAAACACATGCATTCTTGATAAAAGAATACAAGAATTGCGCAAGAAGAAAATACCACTTCTGAAAGTATTGTGGAGAAATCACAAAGTTGAGGAAGCTACATGGGAACAGGAAGAGGACATACTCCAGCATTACCCGGAACTCTTCATATAACCAGGTAAGAATATGGGGACAAGATTCCTTTAAGGAGGGGTGATTGTAACGCCCCACTTTAATTTACGCATTTGATATATTTAATTTATAATTGCTCGGTACTTAGAAATTATATGAGATTTGAGTCGATTTTGATTTTCTAGTCGACTAACATGTCATTAAGGACCTTATTAATATTTTATTATTTTATTGTAACTTAAAACATTGAAAAGAAAACAAATCTGAATTTGTTTGGTGAGTAATTGAAATTAGAAACGAATAAGTTAAGGTACTAGTTTGAAATAAAGGAGATTCTTTAAACCCCACCTTGCAATTTGAGAAAGGAAAGTTGCAAATTACCTAAATATCTAGATCTTCTTCTCATCTTTTGCGAGAGATCGATAGCCATCTTCACTTTCATTTTTCCTTTTCCTTCCTCGATCAATTCACTCTCTTCTGCAATTACAACCAATCATAATTGTTCAAGAAAGTAGCTCACGGATCGAGATTTATCAGCGGCTTGGATGATTAACATATGGATAGATTTCACTCATTCTTATCAGCGGAGAAAGGCGAGGTGTTTTCATCTCGCGTTAATTGTCATCATCGGCGCCTTCTTCATCCAATTCTGATCGTCTCCTACCTACATAAACCCGTGTTTCTCTCCAAATCTAGGCACGACCCATGATTCTCGGTTTATATGTATATGAAAGAAAAGAGAATAAATTTGCTTGAGCTAACTAATAAGCAATAGAGATAAATTTCATCCTTTTTATTGTTTTATAGCAACATATTCTACATTTTGAGTTAAATTTGCTAGCTACTTTTGATGTGTTTAATTAGGAAACTAGTTTATTAAAAGTTCTCATATACTGTAATTCTCTTTATCATGTTGTTTTGTTTTAACTGAGTTTTGAGTAATTTATGATTCATGGCCACCAGTTAAAATGATAATTTTGATTGTCAAAACTGAAGCTTTTGAAATAGAAATTCTGAAACTACTTGAGTTTTGAAGCTAATTTTCTAATGGAATGTTTCACTAAACGAATTAAACCTTCCTACTTCTAAAAGTGTTGTAATTCAGCTAACTGAAAATATTAGTTGTTTGCGTCGTATAGGTACTTTAATTCGCAACAACATATGCACAAGCATCTTCGGTATAGGTGAGGATTCCTACCCCAGTTCTATCCATATTCAGTTTCAACACCTTCTGTTTTGCACCAGATCATCAACTCCTCTTGTTCTAAACTTGATTCATGTACGTATCTCGTGTTGCAGTAACTATTTTAGGTTAAATCATGCTACTCCACCTAATTTCAGAAATTCCTTTTAATCTGAAATGAGTTACTCGTGGTGGTTTATAAATCGTGCGTGATTCTTGGGCCCCGGGACTATAATGTATTACTACCGAGCGGAACGTACCGTTGGTTTAAAGTTGATGGGTTTAAATCCTATCTTGAAAGTAGGATGTAGTCGGAGTTGGCTATATTTTACATTTCAATCACAGTATGTTCTAGGCATGCTGTCGTGTATCGAGGTAGCTCCTCGCGTGGGAGAATATGGTAGTAAATGAAAGGTTGACGGTTGGTACATGATCATGAATTCTTATTATCTTCACTCTTTCATTGATTCTGATTATTGCTATTGCCTTCTTACCTTTCTTATTTCCTCACCAAGTCATTAAAGACTTACCTTCTCCTTTGTTTCCTTCCTCAGAATGATCGTTTAGAAGCGGGAGCATTATGTTAATAGTGTGCTTGCTGTACTTGATGTGCTTGCCGTACTTGCCATACTTGTTTTACTTGATGCTTGAATAAGAAAGGGTTACTTTAAATCTATGTAAAATAGGCTTGCTGATCCCTTAACCTAAATGCGCTATGGGAAGTACTCAAAAGAAGCTTACCTATATGTGTATATTTGTTGGTTGAATCAAAGGTTGTGAAATGAATTTTGCATTATTAAGTTTTTTGATTGTTTGGCTTGTTCAAAAAAGCTTACTCAAAAGAAGCTTCGCTAGGTATCCTCTGTTGTTGTCTAGCTAGCGCTCCGGCTCTTGTCGGTGTTCCTCTGAACTCTAGCTAGCTCACTTGCACAATGCTGTGCATGTGCCTCCACATGCGCAACTGTGGCAACAACTCGAGACCTACTCTGTGTGAAAAGTTGATTTCTAGATTCTTTGGGATGTTGAGTAGCTAGGAGTAGTCACCACAGGCTGAAACTCCCAATCCATATACTCGGCCTTTGTTGTCCATTAGGTTGGCTAAGAAGATCTTTGTTTTGTTGTTCAATTGTCAGCTCCTCACCCACATCGGCGAGCTGCCTCTCCACCTCAGCCTGAAATCGTAAAGTGCATATATCATGAATTACAGTTTTTTAAAAATAACTTGTACTACACAAATATGAACTTTAACCAAAATTAAGCGTACCAATGACCTCGGACTTCTTTGACCCATCTCCGTTCTTGACTTGGCTCTTTTAAAGAGCACCAGTGCGCTCTTCTCGTCCCCAGCCGACACCTAAAGAACGTATATATGCACACATTTAGCTAGTAATTAAGTGTATAGAATATCAAAGCATAAAACACATGTCGAATAAATGACAAATTATATTTACACTTACCAATTCTGATGTCTGTAGCATGATCGCGACCCATAGTGGTGCTGCCACCCGGTACCATCGCAGCTCGATCGATCGGTTCTCTACATTACAGGCCGTGGAAGCTTCGATGCTTCCCCAAAGCTCCCACTCCTCCGGTCCACACCATGCTGGCCTAACGCCCTTTCTTTTCATTTCATTAACCATATGCTTATACAAATCTGACCCCAGTGTCTCGAATGCAGGCCATATCTGGGGGAGCAATCGGTTGGGAATGAAGTATGTGTTCTACATTCCCATTTCCACACAACATCAAATTACATAACGTTAAAGAAATCAATTTAATAAGATAACACAATGAGAACATATTCAATGGTGACTAACATATCACCCAAGTTCAGCGATTAACATACCACTAACATATAGTGGCTAACATACCACTACATTGTCCTAAAATTTACTAACACGGTGGTGACTAACATATCACCAAGTTTAGTGGCTAACATACCACTCACATACAATGACTAACATACCACTCACATTAAAACAACGATTATAATAACAAATAAAGGAATGTGATTTAAACTTACCATGACTCATTCAAGTACTCATGCTTTAGCGGTCCGTGATCTTGACCACTTCTACCCTTGGCATCTCCCTCTTGCCTGATGATCTCCTTGAGGTTTATTGCTAGCCTCTAGAGGCCATAACTTTATTATCAATGTATAAGATAAAAAGCGAATATTAATTAGTATAGTACAACAATGATGTGACATAAATTATCTTAAGTTATGTTCTATATACAAATGCATAATACTTAATTCGATCTACCGTTCGGGAACAACACAAGCTTCCCATCCCACTTAGCTCCGTCCACAATCTCGGTGAAGGGACACCGATCATACAGTAAGTTACCCAGGACGATGTCGAGCCCTGCTTTCGAACTTCGGTGGGGTCTCGGGAACATGGTTGATTTGCTCTGACTATCATGACCCTGCTGCTCGTCTGACTCTGACCCTCCTGCTCAACTACCCTCCGACTGGCTACTAGCAGCCATCCTACTGCATAAGGGAGGAATGTCGGTGGGTTTCCTTTGTCACGACATCTGCAAAAACATGCAACAAATATAAGAAAAATGTGTTAGTATCTGACTACATGTAAAACATATATACATTTGACTACAATAAATCACAAAGACTTGGTATTATCAACAACTAACTATACATATAGATATTAGATGATTAACTTTGACATATACGAATTTATTAGATTTATAACTATCGTATTACGTATTGAATTTCATTACAATTACAATTCAATTCACGGCTATAATTGCATTGTTAGTTATAATAATTCCAAATTTCATGAATTACATGCATTTCGTTTTAATTTTTTTTATAAATTTCAAATTTCCATTACAATTCTGAATTATAAATTAAAATAGTAGTAATTCTTTCTAAGTTAATCTGAGCCAATTATACTACAACCACCAAAATCACTAAATGGTCTCCAAAAACTCAACCAAATCTCACTAATCCTACTACATATACGAAAATATCAAATTAAATACCATACATACTTACAAACATCATAACATGATACAAAAATTCAAATTGACCTAAATCTATCAATTAAACAACCTCAAACCCACTACTTAATCTAAGCTAAACTAGCTAGTACAAACTTCTAAAACATACAATTGCTAAAATTAGCAAAATCCCAAATTTAACAAAGTAAGTGTTTTAGACTAATACCTTCAATTACGGAAAAATAGTTGAAGAAAGATGAAATTGAATGCCCGAGTCCCTTGTTCCACGAGCTTGAAGGTGTCCAAGATAGGCGGAATGGTGGAGTTTTGGCGAATTGGAAGGTGGGCGAAAATGGCGAAGAAGAAAGAAGAAAAGCGAATCGAAATGGGGAAGAAAGAGGGCTTTGCCGATTTTAAAACGAGTAACGACGGATAGATTATCCATTGCTAAATAGCGACGGATAGTCTATCCGTCGTTAATTTTAATTATTTATTTTTAATTAAATATTTAACGACGGATAATCTATCCCTCGTTAAAATACTATTTTATTTTTTTAAATCAAAAGTCAACAAATACTAATAGCGGATAGACAATGCATAAGCTATTTAGCGACGGATTATACTATCCGTCGCTAAATAGAATCCGTTGCTGGAAACAACGACGGATTAGTGATGGATAGGGCTAAACGCTCTATCCGTTGCTAAAGCTGACCGATTGGTCACTAAATAGCGATGGATAGAATCCATCGCGAGCAGATTTCTTGTAGTGGTTTTGAGTCAATTCTCGGTATTCTTTTGAATCAACGAGTTTTGAGTTTATTGTTCTTGTATCCAACCACGCATGCTGCATCAGATTGGTATCAGAGCCCAGGTGATCTGGGTCGATTTTTGTGAAGAAAAGACAATTTTCGTATAGCATTGACAGCACAATGCAGTCCGAGTAAAATGGAGTTTTCCGTTGATTCCGCCATTGGATCGTCACGAAATTTTAACAGCATCAAGAAGACTCGTTGAACTTGAATCTGAACGGTGGAGATCATAATCTAATCAGGTTGGATAAGTCAAATCATGTGCGCTGTCAAGCAGAGCAGATTCCTGGATCACTATGATCCGATTTATGACTTTCTTGTGTGACAATTGTCAAGATGGAATCGAGCAATTCTTCACCACTGAGGAACATTGTTGCGAGATGAACTGGAAAGAGTCTCCTATTTGGGATGACTACCCAGAGGGAAAGGGTAGTGATGACGAGAATGATATTGTTATTGTTTAGGACGAGGAAGAACTAGAAGATAGAAAAAGATTTCTTGTATGAGATGTACTTGTCTCTACAACAAATAATTATTCTCTGTCATCTGGGACCCAAGTTAGTGAAGTAAGCGAAGACACTGAGTTGTCGAGATCTTTTGGTGCAAAACTAGAGGTGCATGATGAACACAAAGATGATCAAAAGTGTATCGACACTTGAAAACCCATTCGGCTTTCATCCTTTGGGGAGATAGGTGGCTTTGCCATGATCCACATAGTTAACATGCGACAAGAGTAACCAGCATTACATACACCCATGTGTGTTAGAGTTTATTTGCGACACCCGACATGTGTTTGACAGAGGAAAGAATGACCCGGCTAGGGAATTGTTTAGACTTGTGGATGGTTAGTATGTGTTTCCACAATGTTTAGTTTTGTGCGTGATTCTTGGTGATGATGGTGACTTATGATTAGGAAGAATCTTTTACGCCTGGAGAGAATGATGTGGAGCGAATGGTGTCAAATTATTTTAGTTTATTATTTTTATGTTATATTTCCTTTTTCTTATTTAATTTGTATTTGGTATATTTCCTTTTTCTTAGTTAATAAGGATTTGGTATTTTCTTTTTTCTTAGTTAATTAGGATTTGGTATTTTCCTTTTAGTTGGTTAGGGATTTTATATTTAAGCACTTGGTTGGTTATTGTTAGAAAAGAGAGTTTTGAGATATTATATGAAAAATAGAGGTGTTCCTCCAAATCTGTCAATTTTCAGTATTCCAGTGAATCAACGAATCTTGATCCATCAATTCTTGGTGATACATTGAATCAACTAGTTTTGAGTCAATTCTCGGTATTCTTTTGAATCAACGAGTTTTGAGTTTATTGTTCTTGAATCCAACCACACACGCTGCATCACTAACCTAAGCACCTCGAAGAGACTAACCAAAACACCTCAAAGAGACTAACCTGAGATCCTCAAAGATTCAAACCAAACTCCTCGAAAAGACTAAACTAGGATCCTCAAAAGATTCTAACCAAGGCTACGATACAACTTTGGTCACGCCAAAATCAAAACAATTTAGTGCGACCGGTCATCTTCGTGAGATGGGCTCACGCATGACGAAGCCTCAATTTTATAAATCATTTTGAAAAGAGTGGTATAAAAGTAGGTAGCAGTACATCAGAGATTCTAACTACTGATTTACAACAAATGAAAACTACTAAACAAACTTCCAATACATACTACTACTCAAATACAAAGAACTCTCTACACTACTAAACTCAGACCACTCCGAAAGTCTACCCGCTTCGACTCCACGATACGTCCATCCGCAGACACTTCACTAAACATCTGAAAGGGGGGTGTAAGGGTGAGCTCCTGGCACTTTTACCCGGATGAAGACAAAAGGTAGTACACTAAGCGACCCCCTCCCCAAACCTAGACTAGAGATGGTCTCCAGCGTAAAGGATAAAAAAAGAAAAAAGAAAAAAATAAAAAGAAGCGAAGAAGGTACTACCCGAAAAGAAGAAATAAGAAGACTATTGATCCCCATCATCATCATCATCCTCTTCTAGCTGGCGTGAGCTGCCAGCCAGTGACTGCCAAGCCTGCATATCATGATGCCAACCCTGCATATCTACATGCCATCTGCGCAGCTCCTCGTATTGGGTGGTCCAACCTTGGGCAAAAGTCTGCTGCTGCTCATAATAGCTCGACATGGAGAATTTGGGCTCACGATAATCTCGGCTTGTGCTCGCTAAATTTGTGTATATTCTTCTTTGTAAAATAGTATGACTCTTGTATGGCCCGTTGCTGAGTAGTGATAGCATCAAGGTGTCCGGAGTACTGAGTGCCAAAAGTCATGAAGCTGTCGAATAATCTGCATACCCCGGAAGTCAAAAATGCCCGCATCCTGTGATATACCTGTAGTGCGTGATGGGCGTGCTGGAGGCTCCTCGCCGGAACTAGATGAGTCTGCGAGCTGCCGACGATAGGCGAAAGTTTCTAAACCGAAGACATCGTGCCACGATGGTCTTCTGAAGGACTCGAAGTCGAAGGGCCTCCATAGGATCGGTGATGTCCCTTGTCATTCGGTGCCTTTGCATAGCGTGATCATACATGGAAAAATTAATGACCCTTCTTTGTCTTCCTCGATCTCTGAATTCCTCATAGAGAATCTCTCAAGGTTCACCAACTTAGGTGGAGTAGATAGCATGGCTTTGCATAGTGTGAGCTGGTGTCCTGAACATACTCTTCATTCTTGCTAGGGTACGATGGTTGCTAGCCATTTCAGACCAACCTAGCTTTCTTCGTCAAATCATGTCGATGGATCTTCCACTCCTTATGCTTGGGGAACTCGACATCTTGATGGAGTGTAGCAGACGGACTGGCGAGGAATCTTCAAAATCTTGTCCCTCTCGTCTTTGAATAGAATTGCTCCCACTGGGAATAGTCAACCTCAGGAAGTTAGAGATGGCTTCGGGACTGAAGTCGACTGTCTGCCCTCGCACGTGGACAAGTATATCTCCATCTCCATCCTCTTCTATATCCTCGAAATTCACATAGAACTCCCATACCAAGGCTGCATCAAAACCGGGGTATCTCCTGTTCACTCTGAGCCACATCTGGAAAGATATAACCCCCTACAGATCCTTTGTATTACTTCATCTTGCTGGATCCTCACCCCAATGGATCTCGCGCTCAACTATGAAGCCACTTGTTGCGACCTTATAGTCCACCTTATACGCTTGTGCAGCTCTCGAGGGCTTATAGGCGGCTCTGGAAGAGGATCCTTCCTCATCACGGGAACGTTTGCCTCCTCTTGTTCGGCAAGACATGATTATCTGAAATTCAAAACAGACAGAGGAGACACGGCAGAGAGTATGAATGGTTAGTGGACTATGCGTTAATAAGATTAATAAGGCCTTAGCGTATGCGATAGGAGTGTAAACCATAGTGCCCAAAACATCTCAACCAAGCAATTAGCATAATTGGCAGAAAAATAGTATTCTAGCTAGTTTAACGTAATGGAAGATGGACCAAAACTAGTCATAATCAACTCAGTGGCACTTGAATCAAGTCAACATTACTGCTAGAATACTCAAAACATGCTCAAATCAATCCAACAAGATCCTACTATTCATGCCCAATTCACAAATTGTAAAAATCAAGGAAATCGATAATATTGGCAACAATTACTACTGAGAACATGCTCAATGATCAACAAGTACTAAGGAAATATCATAAGAAGACTCAATTATTGCTCAAAAACGAAAATCCCCAAATTGCAAAAAGTTAGGGTTCTTGAGAATTTGCCTTGAATCCGGATAATGAATGGATGAGATGATTTTTTGATGCCAAATTCGTGTCCTAGATGATGCAAGCTTCACAATTGTACGTAGAATGCAAAGTTTGGTGGAGAAACAAGAGAGAATGAAGGTTTGGAGGGGAGAGGTCGGTTATGGAGTTTGAGAGGAGAAGAGAATGATGAAGAAGAAGTGAGGGGAAGAAGAAGATAAAACGTTAAACAGAAAAATAAAAAAAAAAGAAAAAAAAACGTGGCGCCCGCAAACCTTCACTGTAGCGTCTCTTTATTTTTTATTTTTATTTTTATTTTTTATTTTTTTTTTAACATGAATGCAACTAATTTAATGGAAGAGACATGAATGCAATACAAGCTATCTAAAAAGCAAGTAAAACCCGGGTTGCCTCCCGGGAAGCGCTTGTTTTAAGTCTCTAACTTGACTTTTGCACTCTAGTTGGCACGATACTGGGTACTAGACTTCCCCTTGCTTGCACTTCTTTTGTCCTGTTCCTGAGAGAATACATAGAGAGGTCCCACGAAACCCGCATAATACTCCTTTCGAATAAAATCCTTAGGGAGGTAGTCCAATGCCTTCACTATTCCCACTCGACCATTCACCTCATAAGTCGTTGTGCACCTAAACACACTAATGTCCATTTTAGAGGCGAGTAAAAATGGCCACCCAAGTAAGACTGTATTGGATGCTTTCTTCTGTTCTTCTCGAACGTCTTTCAAGACAACAAAATCGGTGAGGATCGTCTCCCATTAACTTGACTACAAGATCCCTTGCCGATCCAACAAGCCTCTATCGACCCGTCCGCCATCGAGGCGAGCTTTCATCTCCTCCGGTCTCGTGAAACTACATCCTTTGAAGAGGTTGTATGGAATAGTGCTAACGGTAGCTCGATATCAAAGGTTGCTATGACCTTGGTACCCATCCCCACTACAATATTAAAGCTCTTCTTACCTAGGGGGTACTCTGTTCCATTCTCCGTGCCCTCTTCTTCCTCGGCCGGAATGCAAATTGCTCCTACCTCCGGAGTGCACACCATACTCGTAGAATCCTCATCTGCTGCAGAAACCAGATCATGATCCACAATACACATCTCCCTCTTGCCAAAATTGACTAATCAGCAGAATTACCGGGGGTTATCACCTCTTCCACTGTCGCTTCTCTAGCAATCGGAACAAATGATGAACACCTACAAGTTGCACAAATCTATTTTGAAACCTCAACACGGGTCTCATTTCCCGAACAGTCACCTCAACCGGAGTTTCTGTTATAACCTTGATCGCCATTGCCCTATCGGGGGCACCAGGGAATTTTCCTTTCTCCCTCTCCTGGTTCTTCTCAAGTAGTTGCTGAAGAACGCCATGGATCTTATCGTTGTCCTTCTCCAGCTTCCCAATACGGAAGTCGGTGGACTGGCGGTATACCTTGGTCTAGCGAATAAACTCTTGCAACTCGTTCATGAAGCTCCTAAAATCACCAGCTAATCCAGAACTGCCTGCTGGTTGGACCTCCTGAGCTCTTGGGGTTGGGTTCTCATGATTATCATTGGCATAGCTTCGATAGGGATCTATCACCCTGTCGATTAAACTGATTGGTGGGAGGTTTCTGGTACCCTCCTTGTTGCGCATTGAAGTTGTTCCTTTTCTGCCAGTAAACCGGTTTCCCATATGGTCCCTGTTGGACCCAGTATACCTCCTCCTATGGTGCTTCCGCTTCGGGCTGCTTCCTTTCTATCGCTAGATAAGACCTGCACATATTAGCTCCGTGTCCAGGGTTCTTGCAGACTCCACAAACCTCAGTAGATAAGATGGGGATACTGTTAAAGGCATGTGCCTTAAGTTGCTTGATTTTATTGGTAAGCGCTGCAATCTCTGCGCTCGATCCCTATCCTTCGTCATAGGTGGCGTTGGCTTCACCTCTTTGCCCCCTGGTGTTTCTCTGGGGTTCTGTCTTTAGATTACATGCGACTTAGTGAACTTGTCCTTCAGAGCATCGGCGGGTAGCTCCATCAGGCTCCCCCCCCCCCCCCACAAGACACATCTATCAAAGCCTGCTGGTTCTCATTTACTCCGCCATAGAAATACTGATTTAAATCCGCCGGTGGAAACCGGTGATGAGGACCTTGAGAGAAGACCCTTGAACCTATCAAGCGCCTCATAGAGACTCATCATACATTTGGGTAAAAGTCTTGATCTGTTGCCTAATCGCGAAGTTTTAGGGGGGTAATACTTCTACATGAATGCACTATATACACGAGGCCGTGTGGTTAGGCTTCCTTCGTCGAAACCATTCATCACGTCCGTGCCTTGTCATACAAACACAGGGGAAAAACCCTCATCCTTAGCTCATTCTCAGTAACACCCTCACCCGTAGCAAGGCCCCCCATGAACAGCTCCAGCTCTAACCCAAATCCCATGACATCCTCATTCTTCTGCCCAGAGAACTTGAGTAGGGCCATAAGATGGCCCTTTATATCAAAGTTCCTTATATTATGCAGGATGACAATCTTTGAAGCGATGGTTGCCCAGAGGTGGTGCGAAGATAGCATCCATGGAAGGTGGTGGTTCGTTAGCCATTTCGATATGTTGCTGAAATACCGGTGCACTTACTGTCTCCCTGATCCTTCTCTGCATGCTGCAATGCCTATCGATATCGTCAATAAACGGTGAAATAGGTGAATCAAGACCTCTTCTTCCGTTCATGCACTACGAAAAGGGATCGTTGAACCGGAAACGAATAAACAGTGAATTCAAAATATAGAAAGTAAAATTACTGTCACAAGAATTCGTAAACTTAACAAAGGAGTTAAGTCCCCGGCAGCGGCGCCAAAAACTTGATGTGTCAAATCAGGTTTTGAATTTGTTTTATAGCGAGAGCTAACTCTCAACACTATGAAAACACAGAATGCAGTGAAGTTAACCCGAGGTCGGTCTCTAGGGACTTAACTAGGTGAGCTTGATTCTGAATAAAAGTAATATCTGACGGTAAAAGTTTGTTTGCTTGACGATGATAGACTAGAGTAAACAACTACTTGCAACTACTAGAAACTGCTTTGACACTAACGAGATTGAAATATGAATGGGGGAAATTATAGAGTGTTAACGTCAACAAGTTAGCTAGCATGATACATGTGATTCCTTTGGATTGACTCATGAAGTTGTCACAGTCTTGAGTTCAAAAACGAATAGCACTAATGAAGGTGTCAGTTTCACTGGGTT
This sequence comes from Plantago major, assembly GCA_026545765.1. Taxonomy (NCBI): domain Eukaryota; kingdom Viridiplantae; phylum Streptophyta; class Magnoliopsida; order Lamiales; family Plantaginaceae; genus Plantago; species Plantago major. Next base: position 112,740 of record JAIFAC010000234.1, on the reverse strand, counting down.
ATAATCAATTTGACTAACCTACTGTCACCGTTTGCAACTAACTGTTAGATCAAGCAAGACGAAAGACATTTAGGTTTGCAAGGCTTGGATGCCTAATCTAACAGTGATTTTGTCTAGAAGATCATCAAACGTGATAGCAAGAATAGTAATTAATCTAAAAGGCACAAGTAGTCGAATCCTGATGCACTTCGAATCACATAAACCCTAGCTAGCATGCATTGAATCAGTCACCACCCCATAATAGGGGTGTTTAGCTACTCATAACAAGCGAAAGCATAATCATACTAGCAATAAACATAATCTCAAGCACAAAGCGATTGGTGGATTGATACCATTTTACCCTTCGTTGTCACAAACCACAGGTAGAAATTGTAGAACGAAAATGAATCGATGCTAATGCTGTGTAGATAATCTCCCAATCAACGTCAATCGTCGGATTTGAAGAGAAAACGGTTCAATTACCTCAAATCGGTTAATTTCCTTTGAAACTAGGTCTAGCTCTAGAGCAAAGTGTGTGTTCTTGATAATAGAATGATCATGAAAAGTAAACGTCTGTTTCCAACTAATAGCAAGAAAGGAAAAACGAAGTCTGAATCCAAAAAGGAAAGAAAAGGCGGCGAGGACAAAATCGCGACCTGTGCGACGAGTTGGCGCCCGCCAACTTCATACATGGCGCCATACCGACTCATCACCCCGCACTCCGACTTGAGCTATGAGGAAGTGGAAGATGAGATCCACCACATGCTTTTGCGGAGTGATTATGAAGAAGATGACATACAAGAGAATCTGAAGCGGACCTCAGCGACTATGCGGGTTTTGGGTGCAATTTATGCGCGCCAACATCGACCAAGGAAGCGAGAATTGGAGTCGGCCTTACGGGAGGCATTATTGGTCTACTCGATAATGGAAAGACACCACGTTGACATTAGGCGGATCATCATGGAAGAAATGCTTTAAGCAATGGAAACCACAAGAGGAATCTTCCATTCCCAAGATTAATAACGAGGAATCATAGCGGCAAGGAGTGGAGATGAAAGGCGAGAAGCGTGGCTCTTAGAACAATTCACTATAAGTAGGGTTGAGCGTATGTTCATCACACCTTTAGGAAGTGGTTAGGGAATCAAGGAAAGGAGGGGCGACCAAGGAGCTTTGATCTAGGCGGATGCAAGCTTTCTTGGATCAATGCCATGCAACCAGTGAGGAAGAGATAAAGCGAGAGGAAATGTCGCTAAGCGCCAAAGAAGGAGTGGAATTAAATTACAGTTGTCTTCAAGCTCGGCGAAGCGACCTTCTTGGAACAATGTTATCGAACTACCCTCATAACTATCCACCTTGCCCATGACCATGTTCCATCCGCCACCTTGCACAGGACCGAGCCACTAATATGGAAGCCATGATGATTTCTTCACTCCACCAGTGGATGATCCTCCAACCTAGATACATTTGTCCATGGAAGCACGACACTGAGAGGGGAGTATCTTTTCTTTTTTCTCTTTACTTTCCTAGTTTTTCTATCTGCTTTTAGCTAGGTTTGGGGGAGGAATTTGATTGCTACTTGTTAAATTACTCTGCGTAATAACTTTTAAATACTCGCACTTAATAACTTGTAGTTTAATTTCTGTTAGATTTTATTATCATCTGTTACGTCTAAGGTCTACAACTTGCCGAAAAATGTTTTGATCTGTGGGAGAGTACCGAGTTTGAGCCATAACTAGGATGAGGGGCGGTGGATTTGCTTTCTGCTTTTCTGCTTGCTGAATATATGCTCTGACCGAATACGACCCATGCTACTTTGATGAATGAGTTTGCTTGTTACTCTAATTGAAGTCCTGTGTGCATCCGTGTGATCACTGCTACCCTTGAGTCTTTATTTGTCAGCAGTATGTATATGATTAGTGGTACTCACCTTTCTGAATCATTTTCTATACCTTTCACTAACCCCGCTGAGAGCCTTTATGAAACTCCACCATATATCCTATACTTGCTCTACTAAAGCGGTGGCTTCAACAAATAAATGAAGCACGAGTTCCAAAGAATGGAGGAGAATCATGTTTTAATCATGATCGAGAAGCTGGTTTGGGGAAAGAAGAAGAAACCACGACCTCAGTTCGATAAATTGGTTTGGGGGAGAAGTGGAAGATGATCATCGTCAAAAGGTAACCTTGTTGGCTCTACTGTTTATTTCCGGTGCTAAAAATCACTAGCTCTTGCTCCATAAAAAAAAAAAAAAAAGAAGTACGAAAAAAAGCAAAGGTACAAAAGTCTCGGAGTGGATCTATGGTCCTTGTGACCACCGTTTTCGTGTTGGGCATATTCTGGATACTACCTACATACCGGCGTGGTCCTAAAAGCTACATGTCGTGAGGGTGGATGGCATGTATGCCAAACCAGCACAAAAGAAAGTCTTGAATTAGGTAAAACATACACTACCAAAAAATGGAGAGACTAAAAGAGTCGATGATGGCGAGCAAAAGCATACTGGTCGATACAACGGCTTGCAAAAATAGTATGCCAAAAGAAAAAAAAATGATAGAGAAAAATGTAAAGGAGCAAGTAGTCTATGTGTGAAGCAACCGATGGAGAAACTATGATGATAGAAGAGAAGCTGAAGATTTATCATTACGAGACGACGAAGTCGAAGGAAGGAGCTCGGTGTCGAAAGGATAAGTCCTCTGAAGTACCCTTTTATTCTACCTTGTTATCTTTTAATGATACTTGGCCTTTTCCTCCTCTTTGTATTATCCTACGATTTATTATCAAGGCAACTTGAATACTATTTTGATTCATGCCTTGACTTTTGGGATGGGATTGCATAACATTACATGAGTATTGATTTTGAAGTACACCTATAAGGACATTGGGTTACACTTGTACCTGCTGGCTGTAGTGAGTGATGCTTACTTGTTGCTATGGAGTCATGAAGTTGGAGCAGAAACTAAGCGAGTCAGTAGAGTTTGAAATCTTGAAACTGGCTACTTGTCTATGTGGTGGTTTATTCTTCTTTGCTCATTTATGGTCACTTCTTAACTATCGTTTTTGCCTTGCTCGAGGATGAGCAAGAAACTGGTTTGGGGGTGTGATGTGACAATGAAATATGCGATATAACATACTTTTAGACCCTCATTTTTTGACCTAGATGCAATATTTGTGTCGTTTTATGGTCAATTACCAACTTTGCGTGTTTTATGTAGGTCATGATCGCGGTTTTAAGGATTTGCGATTTGCACCAAGCGGCATAATTGTGCCGTCGGGACAAGGAAGCAAATCGCGGATCAACCGTTGCCTGAGTTTGAGAGTCAAAACATGTCATCGACCAACCGATCGAAAATAAGCGAAGGAGGAACAACTTTGTAGAAGACCACTTTTCGAGAAGCGAAATTCTGAAGCCGAAATTGAAGAGCGAAGAAAGCAGTTGAGTCTGACAATCGAAGATGGCGGACACGAGGACGCGAAGTCCCTCTGCTGCCACAGCGACCACGGTCGACCACGATTTCTCTTGGGCTGCTTTGTTGGCCTGTCAGGCTGAGGCCCGCCTTCCTAAACCTTCCTTATTGAAGAATGGCGGTTTGGAGGTCAAAATTTCACCTATAAATAAGACCTCAGGGGTCTCAGAATTCACACAGCTCACAAAGCAGCTCTCCTTGAGAGAGAACCAGTCCTCGGGGAAGTGAAACCCCAACCCACTGGCCGTCAGGCACCCAGAAGTAGGAAACCCCAGAAGCAGCAGCACGAAGACATCAAGAACATCAGAGACTAAGCTTCTTCTTCCTTTCTTCTTAGATTTCGATTACTGTTCTTTGTTACTATGAGTAGCTCTCTTGAACGAATTTCAAAATCTTCGGGAATATCTTGAAATTCTCCTGATTGTTGTTCTAACTCAGTGAGTAATTTGTATTCCCATCGAGTAATTTTTTTACTAATTTCGTTTATTTTATTTTGACTTATGTTTCTGTTTTGACTATTAGCATCATTAGCATCATCATGTAGGAAAAATAATACTTTTTTTAAAAAAAGCATTTCATGTTTTCTTTTTAACTTTTCTAATTTTGCTCTTTCTGCCTTTGATCTTTCGAACTTTTCTTTTTCGAACTTTTCTTTTTCGGACTTTTCTTTTTGAAGTTTTCTTATTACGATAATAATTTTGATCTAGCCAATCAAGGGTATACCAAAGTAAAATTTCCTTTTGTAAAGGCAATGCCGTAACTCACTTTGCTACTTCTTTACATACGGGATATGTTAATGGAATAGTTATTTGACATAAATAAATCGTTATCTGACTCTATACATCCTTCGTGGTGAGATGTTCTATTTGAGTGACAGAGTTTCATTGAGTGAGTAGAATCTTGGTATAGCTTGTGTCTTGAGCACCATAGTATTATGCCCTGCTGTCGTTAGAAGTAACTGCGTACGATTTTAACTAGGAAGTTGGAAGTAGCATAGTAGAGTGAGGTTAGGGAACCTTTACGCCTGTCAACTACTGATTCACAACAAAAGCAATTTAGGGTTTACTGCAAACTGATTATTCTATCTGAGATAAGAAACTGTTTACTTTTCTACAATACAATTACAATGAAATTTGCTTGGTCCTATGCTAAGTATCTGTGGAGAACACATCCCGAGTCAACTTTACGCTATAAACTGTGGAATTGAGGACTTCCGACTTATATAAATTTAATCTTGATTGTATTTGGAGATTACAAGTTCTACAACAAAAAATGAGATCTCTGAGTGCACATCAACACCTAAGCGGCGTGTACGCATCGACTAAGCAAGCAACTAATCTGAAGAAACACTTGACAACGATGAATTGATGTTGTTGCACGAATTGAAGGCACTCTTTACTTGAGGACCATATGGCCTGAAAGGGGTGTCGTTGTAGAACCAAACATCTACCTGATGTGCACTCAGGAATCTAGTATCGTTGTATTTTATGTAATTCCTGAATATAATCAAAGATTAAATTTATTTGTTAGTCGGAAGTCCTCAATTCACAGTAATAGTGAAAGCGGACTCGGGATGTCGTTCTCCTCGGACACTTAGCATAGGAACAAGCAAGTAACTCAATATGTGGAAAATAAACAATGATCTTTATGCAATTGGTTTTGTTATCAGCAAACAGAAAGCAGACAGATTAACGTAATTGGTTTTGTTATCAGATGTGGTGAAGCATAAAGGACCCCCGACCTAACTCAAACACTACTATTCCCAACGTCCTAGTTATCATGCTCTGAAATTACCCTAACGCGGTGATGCATGTCTGAAGTATCAAGTCATGATTAATACCCGTACCCTCACTCAGTTTAATGAAACTATTGTGTCATTCAACATAACATCATGATGTGACAATGAAATGTGCGATATAGCATGCTTTTAGACCCTCGTTTTTTCCTTAGATGCAATATTTGTATCGTTTTATGATCAATTACCAACTTTGCGTGTTTTACATGGTCATGATCGCATTTTGAGGATTTGCGATTTTAGGCACCAAAGCGGCATAACTATGCTAAATCGGGAAAAGGAAGCGAATCGCGAATTGACCATTGCACGGAGTTCAAAGAGTCAAAACATGTCATCGACCAACGATCACGAAGATAATTGAAGATTGACAACTTTGTAGAAGACCACTTTACGAGCAAACGAAGTTATGAAGCCCGAAATTTAAGAACGGAGAAAACATGTTCGAAGCTGCAGCAATTGAAGACTACGGTCCCACGGGGACATGAAGAACCCTGCGGTCCACAGCGACCAGATTGAGGTTACGAAACTTCAGGCTACTTCTCGACTGTCACAGCTAGAGCCCTTCCTAAACCTTCCTTATTGACGAATGGCGGTTTGAGCTCGGGATTTCACCTATAAATAAGATCCCAGGGGTCTCATAATTCTACAAAGCTCACAGCGGCTCTATGAGAGAACCGGTCCTGGGAAGTGAAACCCCAAAACCGGCCGTCGGGCACCAGAGGAGGAAACCCTAGAAGCAGCAGCACGAAGACATCGGAGACTAAGCTTCTTCTTCCTTTCTTCTCTAGTTTTCAATTTTTGTCCTTAGATTACTATGAGTAGCTAACTTTCTTTTGTAATGGCGAGCAGTAGTAACTCTTCTTTTCTACTTCTTTACATATTGTGATATGTTAATGGAATAGTTATTAGACGTAACTCGCTGTTATACAACTCTATACATCCTTCGTGGTGTGATGTTCTGCTGAGTGACACAGTAGTTTCATTGAACTGAGTAGGGGTACTCGTGCCGACTACACCTTGAGCACCATAGTATTATGCCATGCTGTCGTTAGAGGTAATCATGTAGGATTTTAACTAGGAAGTTGGGAGTAGCATAGCAGAGGGAGGTTGCGGAACCTATACGCTTTTCCATCATTGATTTACAAACAAAGCAATTTTGGGCATATTGCGATTTAATTATTACATGCGAGATTAATCATTTACTTTTACGCATTCAATCACAAACATTATTTGCTTGTTCCTATGCTAAGTGTCCGTGGAAACGACATCCAAGTCGATCGACTTTCCGCTATAAACTGTGGATTTAAGGACTTCTGACTTATAAATTTAATCTTGATTTTGTTTATGGATTACATGTTCTACAACGGAAAACGAAATCTCTGAGTGCACATCAAAATTTGGCGCCGCTATCGGGGACACTTGACCGCTCAAGCAAGTTTCGACCGACTGAGATAAATTGAAATCGTTCTTTTGCTTTTTAATTTATGCACTGTCTTTTAAATACGTATAGCATAAACCCAAAAAAATCGTAAAACCTGTGGAATCGATTTCTGCAACATGAAACCCAAAAATATTTTCTTTCCCGTATTAGTTCGTTTTATTATTAAAAAATCCAAAAACACGTAATTTTAAATTTTTGCTTATTATCTTTCTAGTTTTATTTATTCGTATCTACAAAGGTTTGTCAGTTAGTCTTTATGCAAGGTAGGAGAAGCGCGGGAACGCCAGTAGTATCATTTAACGACGACATCGATAAGCTTGAAAGGAAAAGGCTATTTACTACCGCAATGGAAGCATCCAGCAACATGGGTGGAGAAGAAAACAGCAGCGACAATCCATCTGGGAATGTCGACACTACTAAACTTGAACAGCTGCTTAAGATCCGACTTGAGATTCAAGCTGGAAGGGAAGAACTGGAATAGGAAAGGCTAAGGATAGCCGAGGAAATATTGAGGTTAGATGAGAACCGCATAAGAGATAACTACGCATGGGTAGGCGATGGATGAAGGCAGCGGACCCGTGCGACTATGTTATGTCAAGGCTTACACGCATACCTTGAGCATCTATACGAAGAGGAGTGTGAGAGAATATGATCTGAAGGAACTCATGAACCGGCTACCACACTTCTCACGGAATTGTTGAGGACCCGATGCACTTTATGAGATAATTCTACGCAATAGTTGGAGGAATACCATTGAACGGGCTCACGGAATGTCAACTCAGAAGGAGAGTCTTCCCTAGCTGCCTTAAGGACAAAGAGGCGGCTTATCTCCTCTGACCGAGCGGTTTGACTACATGGGGCGAGGTTTACAACAAGTTTATGCTCGATACTTCCCATTGAAGAAGACATCGACTGAAGAGCGAAATCGAACTTGACCAACTAGGCGGAGAAACATTCTGAGCGTGGGAGAGATACAAGGATCTACTTGGCGGTGTGATTCACTCTTATGCACTATTCGACAAGGTCAACAACTTTTATAAGGAATTGACTCTGTCGGCGAGAATTTATTAAGACATATCAAGGAAATCTGCTGGGCGTACCCCAAGAAGGATTTGGGAAGTATGTGAGAACCTTAGTGAAAACTTCGATGCAAAAGGGCGAGGAATGAGTGTCCAATCTAAGGAGGTTCGTGCCGTCGAGTAAGTCCCGTGACTAGATGATATAGAGGCCGAGCTATCTAAGAGAGAGTCTGAAGGAGAAGATGGACACGAGGAACCGTCAGAGGAGGCAAACTACATCCAAGATGGTGAACCATCATCAAACCGAACTCCTCCATCAGACCGAACCTGGCATGAAGTTAGGCAACACCGAATTCGACCTCTTACCCCCATAACACCGATAAGGGTAACCATACCAGCTCAGCAGGAATTACCCCTTTGACAGGAAAGATCCATTTCATCATTAAGAAGCTGAGGACGACAAGGGATTTTATGGAGAAGCCGAAGGAAAGGGATGACAAGGTGGAAGCATTTATTGAAAGAGCGGACGAACAATGCGAAGATGAGGAGGAAGCTATAAGCGGATGAATCTGAGAAGACAGACGGACTTCCAAAAAACTCCTTGATGAGACGATAATTTAGAGTCTCATCTGGTCTTTTTTACCGTCTTTTTGTCATCCTTGAGTTTAGTTTTATTAGTTTTCCTAGAGTATTTTTACTTGTTTTGTTATTTATGTGTTCTGTAGGTATTTGGCTAAGCCACGCTAATTGAAGGCAAAATGATGTATTTTACATGCATACAAGATATGGAGTTCAATGCCTCGTATGGATGCTAGAAGTGGGCGGAAGGCCAAAATACCAAGAGCTGAGTGAAAAGAGTCAAAGGGAATTCTTGTGACCGGCGAAATCGGAAGGTCTTCCCCATTTGCATGGACAAGGCTAAAGTTGGGTTCTTAACTTGAGGAGGATCTTTTCGTACATGGGATGCTTTGTATAAATATTTCATGAAAAGTTCTATCTGCTAAAAGACTAAGTGTTAGGAATATCTTTAGATTTTGATCGACAACTAATGACTTATCTTAGCTCGGAAGGTGGTTAGTACTCTTGGTTCACTTGAACAACTTTGTAAAGAGGAAACTCACTAAGTATGATAGTCAGCAAATCTTGTATAGGATGTTAGGTCTCGAAATGTAATTTTATTTTCTAAAGAAGACGAAGAAGACTTCAATGAGAAAAGTTCAGCAGATTTGAAGATTTGAAGGCGCACAAGATTCTTTGAAGACAAAGATTTTTGAGATACCTAAGTCCGATATCTTGAAGAAACAAGTGTTTGAAACACCGGTGTTCACGAAGATGTCGAGAATAAAAGGTTTACGAGGGCGAGGAAAGTGCTTACAGATATCTACACTCGGATACCTTGGATATAAACTATGTTTACGAAAAGAAATATTTCATAACAAAGTTGTTTCAACAAATGGTATACGGAGTTGTGATGTCGATGGAAAAGAACATGCAAAGTTTGAAAACTACGATTTTATAAAGATCTACGATACCATGCATAGTTCCGTTGGCACTACGAGGACAAAATATAATCTGGTGCATTAAATGCATGACGAAATGTACGAACAAAAATGGTAACCGAAGAAGAAGACAAACACCTTACGACTATATTGATATCAATAGTTTGAATTTGACTTAAACTAGCGGATACTATTCAAGCGGCACTCAAATTCATCTATAAATATCAACACTTAGACTGCTTGAGAACACACACACAGAACACTGAACATACATTGAATACTCACACAAGCTCTCTCAAGCAAACTACTTACCTTCAAGCTTTCTGTTGCGACCAAAGCTCTTGATTCTAATAGCACAAAAGTTCTAAGTGTCCTGATCCTTAACAAGCATTGTTATCTGGGAAGGAGTTGAACTAAGATTTCATATATGAGATTCATTCTCTGGAACACTTACAATAGACTTGGGTCAGTAGAGAACAAGATACCATACATTGAAAAGTGTATTAAGTATACTTGATTCATGGAGCTATCTAAATAACTGAATAAGTTATTTAGGAAGCTCACCTGACAAAGAAACCTAAAACCAACACCATATTCGGCGTGGAGTATAGGAAGTACATAGTTTGGGAAACTAAGGAATAACTCCAAGGTTTCTGAGCACAGGATACTTAGCTTGGGAAGCTAAGGAATAGCTCAAAAAGGTTTCTGAGTACAGGAAGTACTTGGCTGTGAAAGCCGGGGAATAACTCAGGGGGAACACTTGGTTGGGAACCTAGTGTATTTAGGAATCAAGAGAAGATATCTGTAAGGTTAACTCATTTATACATCTTAGTGGATTCTAGGTCGAAAAGGCGAAGTGGATCAGTTGAAGGATTCGCCACCTTGATACCACTATAAAAGACACATGTTATTTACTTTCTGCAGTTTATTACTTGCTTTACTTATCTTGCAAAGTACTTACACACATCTTGTTGAGCACGTGCACTTATCATATAAAAGTCTTCCGCTCTCTGAAATTAAGCATAAGATATCTACGGATATCGAAGCTATGTTTATCGACAAAAGTTTTAAAGACTATTCACCCCCTCTAGTCTTTTACTTTGCCGTTATCTAGACCAACAAGTGGTATCGTTTGGAGGTTCCCAAGCCTTGACCTTGAACCTAGATCGAGATAAGTGCTCACTAGCGCTTTTCACCTACACTTGATTCGTTTGTTTAGTGTGTTTCTGCGGGTTGTCTTTAAGTGGCGCCCAATTCTCAAGCGGAGAATTATGAAAAATGGAAGAACAACATGATGCTCCACCTAGAAGCCATCAGTGACAAAATGATCGAAGTAATAAAGAATGGCCCGATAGTCATTCAACAACTCAAGCAAGTCATGGAGGTTTCAAATGGTAGAGAGAGAACAAAGCGATGGGTCTACAAAGGCAGATCGTCGACGGTGGGAGACCTACGGTCAAGTTATTCTGAACCCAAGCAGAGAGCTCTGGACAGCGGAAGATGCGAAAAATGGTGAATGTTAGCTCGTAATATCATCATCGTTCTATTCGAGCACATACGATTAAAGCGTGGGGTGGAAAAAGCAATGAAATGGCACAAGCTGATTGAAGAAATGCATGCAACCTTTGAAAACAAAGGAAAACAAGTTGAAGTTTTGAAGCTCAAATTCCAAAACTTTAAACAAGGTCCCACAGAGACTCTTGAAGAACTAGATTTCCGGTTTACAACACTTATGAGTGACATGGCTGCACTTGGTGAAAGTAATAGATATACCCAGTCAGAAAGATTAAGACTATTGTGAGAAGTCTAAATCATAACTGGGAACACACAAAGTTTTTCTACTTTAACGAGGAATGCGGATATCACTCTGTAGAACTTTTCTCTCATCTTGCCACTGTTGACTATGAGACAACTCAAAGAGAACAAACAACTGAGAAGTTGCAGAATGTTGCTTTAGTTGCTCAAGGAACTTCTGAAAAGAAGAAAGGCAAGGAAGTGACTGCGGATGCTCTTGATGTAAAGCAAATGGGAAAATATGTCAGTCGAGAAATTGAGAGAAGAAAAGCCAAAGAAAAACTAAAAAAGCATCTAGGCTCAAACTACCACGGTACAAAATATGCAAAGCTTCATTTGAACAAGTTGGCTCGAAAGCATCAAATCTTGAGGAAGAAATCGGAAGCGATATCTGTTTCTATTATCGAAACACAGTGGTCATTTCAAGAAGGATTGCCTATCCTCGACAAACTAAAGGCAGTGCAAGAAAGACAAAGAATCTTCAAAAGAAATCGAAGCTATGCTCCTTTGAAGAAAGAAAAAGATTCAAATCAATTGGATGCTCTAAATATTGAATCTGATTCTGAGGATGAGGATTTTGATGATTCCACATTGCCTTCCCAGAAATGTATGCGGTGTCTCTCATGAAGTAATTGACTTTGGTAAAGAAGAAAGAAGTGTGTGGAATGGTGAAGAAATCTTTCGGATATCTCAACATTGAACCTTGTCTAATAGTGATGAGGTAACACATACTTCTGTTATACTTATGAAAGTGATGAAGAGGAATCAAAGATGGAAAAACTCGGAAGAGAACTTGATCTCTGAAAGAGAATTTCTAATGATCCGAGCTAGATCCGAAAGTTTTGAAGAAGAAAAGAATTCTCTTGAAAGGAAAATTCTCAATTAATCAAGATATCGAGAAAAGGATCTTTGAAAATGCATTTCTCAAGGCTCGAGATATACGAGACGAAAAAGTCACATAAAGAAGCGATGGCGATCTTCAAAAAATGTGAAGATCTTCTTTACGAGAATAAGGAACTCAAAAAGAAAGAACTATCTTTTCAATCTTATGCCAAAGCTAGTGACACTCTTACTGAAGTACAATCTTATTTAAGAGATCCTTCAGAAAAGAGAGGACTTGGGCTGGACACACACACAGACAGTTCCACCACTCTGAATAAGAGTAATGAAGGACGAACTTTTGTCAGTGCTCAGCAAGGTGATTCCCAAACAATCTGATGTCGATTGACTAAGATTGTCGATAAAGGAAAAGCGATTGCGACCAAGCCTTTGTGGCAAAAACAAGTCGAAAGGAAAAATGTAGGAAATGTCTACGAAAAGAAACATAACACTGAAAAGTGTAATCACCCACAGTGCTATGTCTCTCAAAAAGGAAAAATTGCAGGAGCTGACAAATTCTCCTATGTCACGTTTTCTGGAAAGAAAATAGATTATCCAGAGACTTGCTAATCTGCTGAGAAGAAATCTCAGATAGCACCAGGTGATCGGAACGGTATTGGCTATAAAGCCATCGGGAAACAACTTGCTCGTGAATACAAACAAGAGCAAAACGATGGTTAAAAGTTAAATTGCTCATATCAATTATCGAAGTGGAAGATAAATCAAACCCTGAAAATCGAATGCCGGACTAGAAGAAATCGGCTAGGAAAGCTAAGTTCTTGAAGCGGACTCGAAACTGCAGTGTCTGAAAGCACCAAATGGAGCACCAAGGAACACACCAAGGAATAAAATAGCTCTTAACAACAATGATACAAATCATTTAACTAGGATTCCTCCTTATGTTCCTGTTAGACAAAAGAATGTTCTAAGAAATTCATTCAAAATGAATTCCTCTTTGGAAGATTCTTTAGTCGAGATAGTTCCATTGTTGGTATGAGAACTAATCTCTGTTTCTGTTTTGTGCAGAACACTCTAAAGACTAATTCAAAGTGGCATTTTGATAGTGGATGTGGGAAGCACATGACAGGAGACAAAGCAAATCTGATTGACTACAAAATTTGCAATGATGGACCAATTATCAGGTTTGCTGGAGGAGATGAAAATCCAACCATAGGTTTTGGCAATTTGAAGTTTGGAGCCCTTACAATCTAAAGTACTTCATGTAAAGGGATTGAAATATAATCTCCTTAGAATGAGTCGACTAGTGGACAAAGGGTACCTTTGTCGATCAAGTCAAAACTATGTAAAGTGATTGACAATGAGTCAAGCGAGCAGGTCTTGGTTGCAAGGCGTAAAGGAAATCTTTATGTTCTTGATTGGGCATCCATACAACGAAGAATGTCTCATGGTGAGTCAATCTAGCCACACTGAAGAAAATTGGCTATGACATAAAAGAATGAGTCATTTGAATTTCAAAACTCTGAATAAGCTAGCCAAGAAAGAGTTGGTGGTTGGTTTACCCAAAATGACATATAGAAAAGAAGGTGTATGCTCAGCTTGCCAAATGGGAAAACAATCCAAAACATCTTTCAAGTCTAAAACTAGACATTCCAGTGCAAGGCCACTGCAAATGTTGCATATGGATCTGTTTGAATCCTCTGTAACTAGTTATGCAGGAAAGAAGTATAGAATGCAGTTGTTGTTGATGATTACTCAAGATTTACTTGGGTTGTCTTTCTCAAACACAAATCTGATGCAAGGGTTGAGATACCTAACTTGCTGAATAAGCTCGAAGTCATGAAAAATGACAAGGTATATGTAATCAGAACAGACCATGGTACTGAGTTTGTGAACCAGTACATCAAAGAGTTTGGTACCTGCAAAGGTATACAACATCAACTATCTTCTGTAAGGACACCACAACAAAATGGTGTTGCTGAAAGAAAGAATAGGACTCTGAAAGAAGCAGCAAGAACAATGCTTGCTGACACTGAAATAAGTGAAATCTATTGGGTTGAAGCTGTAAACACAGCATGCTACACTCAAAATAGATGTCTGATTAACAAACACCATGACAAAACTCCTTACAAGCTTTTCATTGGTAGACCCCCAAGTATCAAACATCTAAGGGTGTTTGGTTGCAGATGTTTCGTTCTCAACAATGGAAAAGAATACTTGAGAACATTTCAACCAAAGGCAGATGAAGGCGTATTTCTTGGTTATTCTCTGAATAGCAAAGCCTACAGAATCTACAACAAAAGAACACAAAAGATCGAAGAATCTGTTCATGTAGTGTTCTATGAAGGAAACAAGAAAGTACTCTTAAATGATGATCTCTCAGATAGGTTCAAAGAACTAATGGTTAAAGATTCTGAAAAAGGATCCTCAGAAGGAAACAATTCTATCATTCAAGTAGAGGATGAGTCTGACGATGAAAAGCAACCTATGCTTAGTAACAACCAGATGACTCTAAGACATGATGAAAAATTTCCTATGAGAACTCCATAAATGGAACAGATTACTGAGAACCTTCATCATGGAGAGGTATCTGAAAATGAGATTGCTGAAATACATGTCCCAGATATCTCTAACCTTTGAAAAAGTGTCAGATATCCATGGCATTTCCCATGAGTCAGATATCTTAGATACTGCACAAGTATGTCATCAAGATCATATTGAGTCACATTTAAATCAAAATGATATTGATCCTACTAGTTCAAAACCCATTATGAAATGGATAAGAAATCATCCTGCAAAGGATGTGATTGGTCCCATAGACCAAGGAGTTAGAACTAGAAGAGCAATTCTTTGAAAAAGCAAATTGTCTCTATGGATGTTTCATCTCAAACATTGAACGAAGACTATAGAAGAAGCATTAAAGGATCAAGATTGGATCTACGCAATGCAAGAAGAGTTGGATCAATTTGAGAGAAACAAAGTCTGGCTAGTTCCATTTGATGAGAATATACATAATCGGAACCAAGTGGGTTCGAAACAAAATGAATGAGTCTAGTGAAATAACCCGAAACAAAGCTAGGTTGGTTGCGAGGATTCACCGGTGAAGGACTAGATTTTGATGAATCTTATGCAGTTGCAAGATTGGATGCAATAAGTCTTTCTAGCCTTTGCAACTCATAATGACTTCTGAGTTCTGAGATGGATGTCAAGAGTGCATTCCTAAATGGTGAACTTCTTTGAAGAAGTGTATGTTGAGCAACCACGGGTTTTGAAGTTTCCTCGGAAAGTAGGATGGTCTATAAGCGAGAAAGCTCGTATGTAATTTGAAACAAGCTCGAGCATGGTATGATACATTGGCGGATACCTACTGAAAGTGGTTTCAAGAAAGGAGATGTTGATAAAACACTCTTCACATTGAACCATGATGGAAAACTACTTTTAGTTCAAGTATATGTTGATGACATTATATTTGGATCTAAAGACAAACAACTGTGAAGACTTTTACGAACTCATGAAATGTAAATTTGAGATGAGCATGATGGGAGAATTGAATTACTTCCTAGGGCTACAAGTCAAGCAACTCGATGATGGAATATTCATTAGTCGAACAAAGTATGCAAAAGACATGCTCAACAAGTTCAATCTAAAGCCTTGAAAAGAATGCTAAGATACTAATGAGCATTGGAACCAAGATGACCTATCTTGAATCGACAAGAGTATTGAAGAATGATTGGGTCTCTCGTACCTCCGCAAGTAGACACGATATTCAATATCGGTTAGAGTGTGTGCTAGATTTGAGACAAATCGATGCAATCACACTCTGACATACGCCATGAAAATATTGAGGTATGTAAAAGTCTTTGTAGAAGTTGGATTGTGGTATCAAAAGATAGTGGATTGAGTTTGGTTGGCTATTAGGATGCCGACTATCTTTGGATCATTGCTTGATAGGAAAAGCACGAGGAACTTGTCGATTGCTTGGTGCTAGATTGATATCTTGGTTGACAGAAAGCAGAACTCAATTGCCACATCTACCAGGAGGTGAATATATTCTTTGCGGGATGTTGCGCTTCACAAATATTGTGGATACAACAACAACTCGAGAGACTATGGACTCGATGAAGAAAACTCCCATTTACGTGACAACACAAGTGCTATTGTTATAACTCGAATCCTAAGTTTCATGCTAGAACAAAGCACATTGATGTTAGACACCACTTCATCGAGACCATGTTGAAAAAGCGATATAGAGATACTCAAGATTGGCTGAAGACCAACTTCGAGATATCTTCACTAAGCCACTACAAGAAAGTAGATTCTTAGCCTTAAGACCACGGTCTTGGACTAATGGAGCTACCAAAGACCTGAAAAAGTTCAGATAACTGAAGAAGATATCAAAGGAGAGAGAAAAGGAATCTGGAGCGGGTATCCAGAGAAGAGAAGAGGTATGGGCAGGTATCCGAAACGAAAGGCTAAAGGGTAAAATGACTATTTGAAGATCTACGGGGCGGGTAATCGGATATCTAGATCACTTTCGATGAGGGGAACACAAAGAGAATAGTACATTTATGCGGTCGACTACTCTCTTGAAATTTGTATTATTTCTATCTTTGTGTAAAACTATGAAAACAACAAGTATAAGATAAACTCGGATACAAGCAGTGTTCTCATTCACTGAAGCGTGACTCGGATAGCTAATAGCCAACATTCATTAAATGGGCACAATTACAATTGTTGATTGTGATCATTCTTTGAAGAAGCAATGGTGACCCTTGATGAAATGGGCGATTGATCTTTCTCGGAGATTAATTCTCGGTAAATAGTGAATGTTGAAATCGGCATGGCCCACTATGCATTTAATGCCGAACAAGCTTTACCCACATGCGCAATTCCACAGATACTTACACACAAAATTGATTTGTATGTATATATACATTTAGATTTCTTTGCTATATATATAGGATTTTGGCTAAGGAAATTACTTTCGCCTAATACAACATTCCGACTTGAAAAAGAATAGCAAAAACCATTCTATTTTCTCTACAAATCTATGCTCCCAAATTAGTTTTTACGCAAGAATCACTAATCTTACACCTTAATCTCTTTCAAACGTCAAAAAACTTACGATATATAAAGAGATGGCCCCCAAACGATCAACTACCCAGAAATCCCAAATTACTACTACTAGTACTGCTGAAAAGCAAACACCAAAGTTGGTAGTTATTAACAATCGATTGGTAGGGAACTTCAATCCCGATCATTGGACTTCAAATCAAAGAATGATTTGGGGTGGTGCCATGATCGAGGAATACCTCAGTGCTGCTGTTGATACTCAAGCCGACAGAAAACTGATACTTGGCATGCTTGAAAAGGAAAAAATCAAGGGTTTTCTATCAGCTCTACCCAGTAGAATTTCTTCACTGGATGTGTTAGAATTCTACAACAACTCGAGATTATATCTGTGTTTACGAAAACCTTTGCTATAGTGTCTATCGAACTTGATCGAGGAAAGGAAATCATACGGACTTAACAACTTCTGCAAGTTATTTGACCTTCAAAATCTTGGAAAGGATTTTGAAATAGACACCAAGGATGATGATCTCCTTGAAGGTGTAAAACAACTTTACAGTGATGTGTGTGATCTTAAAAAATCAGATACACCCACTGATTTTAAGCTTGCTGACATCAGAACCAGACATTTGTTGGTTCACTGGGATGTGTTGGCATGCATTCTTCACGAGATGCTTTGATGGTCTACAAGGAGAGTCTTGACGGATAATCCAAAACTATTTGGATGATGATGTTCTTATTGCAACAACAAGACAAAAATTGGAAAACCCTTTCAATTGGGAAAAATGCGCCTTTATGAAATTTGTGAAGAAGATTGAAGGCTTTGAGCTATAATCGCTAAGGGACTTCTTGAGCGAAAGGCCACGATAAGTTATGGTCTAAGATATGCTACTTCTTTGGAAAAGCTTGGCATTGAGCTCGAGAGAGAAGGTGACATAGCCAACAACGATAACCTACTCTACAAATATGAGTATATGAACATGATGAAAAAGGTTCTTTGGATCTCATAAAGGTTCAAAAGCGAAAGCGAAGAGGTATCGAGGAAAAGTTGCGACCAAGCCAGAACTTCGAAAGAATTACGCTAGCAAATCGGAAGGCACACCCATTGAGGTTGTCGATTCCGGATACTGCCGTGGCTGCCGATGAACTCATAAATGAGATGAACTCATAAATCTTGCCAAAGAGGTATCGATTCTTGAACAAGTAGACTCGAAAGAGAAAGTGCTTTCGAAATGTGAAGACTATTATAGAAAGCCTTGGCGATGAACTCATCAATCTTGCTAAAGAAAGTAGTGATAGATACCAAGCCTATCTGCGAAACCGAGAATTATGGACCAATCGGTTCCCAATGTTGATGAGAACTCGGCGATGAAGATGATGAATTAGTCATTTCTCAAGTCTAGAAAAATCAAAAGGGCTAAAATTCTTGAAAAAGTAACTTGTGTAGAAGTATCTGAAGAAAACCTACACCACAGTTCTTTGAACAAGCCCACATTACAAAGGTTCTTGAAGAAACAAGTGTCGAAAATGCTGGACAAATTACACCATCGAGTAACAAAAGTAGGCGTATTGAAGATGCTCGATGGTGATAGCTTAGTGTTGGAGGATCTGCCATTGCCTCAACACTTTCAGTCATCTCAAGCACAACAACCTGACGGATGTGAATCTGCTGAAATGGTACTTGGCTGCGAGATACTAGCATCTTTCATTCTTTGAAAATCACGCAAAAGCGGGTTCCCTGACTCGAGAGGATCAAGCTGAGACATCGCTCAAAATGATCAACCGGGGAGGCAATGGGTTGCATACTCGAAAGGTCAAGTACGAAACTTCAAACAAAGAAGATGAAATGGAACAACAAGACCAGCGCATAGAAGGTCACAAGTTCGAGACCAACCCTGACATTACTCGGTATCTGAATGGTTTAACTCTACTTGTGATATTTTATGCCACATAATCTTGTTATTTTAATAGAATTTCTTTATTCTGGTGATTTAGAAACACGAGAACAAGAGGAAGGTGAAAAGCTTGCCTCGAAGCGAGAAGGAGGCTTCCACCCTCACAACTTAAGGAATGCGAGCACGTGCTACGGTGATAAAGACTTCCTTAAGATATAATTTCAGGACATTCGTTAATACACTTCACTAATAAGTGTTTGTTTCTAATATGCTCAATGAGAAGAAAAATGAAGAGGTGAAAAGTCTATCTCTTGAGAGGAATCGAGGCTTCAAGACCTCACGAGGAACAAATGTCTGAACATACAGAGAAGGTATTTCATTCGATATTTATACTCCTCAAAGAGCAATCTCGATCATTTTCTTAGATTAACACTTTCTATATGAGTTCAAAAGAAGTAGAATTTGTTGAGGAATTGCCCTCGATCCTCACAACATATGGAAATTGATTAGGCATCAAGGCCTTCATCACAAGAAAGATTCGAAGCGCACAAGTTTACGTGAGACAAACATCTGAGCCTCCAGCGAGGTAATTGACATCTCGGATATCGATTTGTCGATAAAAAAATTCTTGATAAAATTTCCTAAGTGTTATATTTTAATTCTCGGGTTGAAGCGAGAAAGAAAGGTTGATGAGGACTAGACTTCCAAGTCTCCACCTCACGACAAGATATAAAGGCAACCCCTGTCTCGATGGTACAAGTCTCTGAGCTTGATGTACTCATTCGGTACCTCGAAACCTAACTACACTTGTACTCGAGATATCTACACAAGTTTTGAATCTAACTTCGAACTCTTTCTTTGAGGCTCGAACAAGTGCCGAAGGTCCATGATGATGAGCAAAGGACCTACTTCCCTTCTTCAAAGCGCATATCCTGCCAAGCATTCAATGCTTCAAGAAATGGCGAGAGGTTAAGGTGCTCGATCTCTGAAAATATTGAGAATCACAGATCAACCTACGAGGCGAGCACGAGCTCTTGATTTGGAGAACTACATCCATGCAATGTTTCCCACGGAACAGTATCAAGTTGCGACCATATTGCATAAGGATTTCTCCAGAGAAGTGGCACAGAAGTTGATTCAAGCCTTTAATCAGGCTGATGGTCAAACAAGATTCTGAGATGGCATTCAAGCTAGTCACCCCCGGACTACAATTTATTCCTACGAACAAGAGGAGGTTAATGGGCGGAAGATCACTATTCTGAAGTAATTAATCTTGTGTCGAAGGCGATGAGGAGGAAGATAGATGAGAATAACTTTGATGAACCTCCATCGACCATCACAAAAGGATGATGATAATGCCCTGCACCCGAGGGACGGGGCCATTTCACAAGGACCTGATGCCTCATTTGTTGAAAAGCACCTGAGAGAACTTCACAATCCCTCCTCCATCTCCTTAAAAATCTAATCATCGACTTTGACACAAAGTTACTCTTGAACAAGTAGTTGAGCACTCTGAGGAACAACTCGAGAAAATAGCGGATGCACAAGCGAGTTGCTCAACTCGAACAAGCTGTTGGAAGAAGAACAACAACTACATCTTCAAGCTGGAAGAAAGATGGTTGAATCGAGCAAAGCTCCGAAGATTGAAGATCAAACAATCAAGGAAATGGAAGCTTATCTTGAAATGAAAGAACTCCGACATTGTTCAAGCAATTCTTTGAGAATTGAATCTTGAACAAGTATCTAATGACAAACATGATGCTAAAGCGCATTCGAAGATGTTCCATCCTCCTCCTTTGAAAGCGAAACCCATCTACGAGATGGTTCTTTGGACTAGAGAACATTGATGAAAATGTCGAGGATGAAGATCCTTGGGTGATAACTCGGATGATGAAGAAGAAAAGACTTTGGCGAACACGCAATGAACACTTGGCGGTTTCACATTTGAAAAGGAAGTGATTGCTCTGAAACATTGACAAGCGCGAAATGTCAACTCCAGTGAATACTTGAATAGATATCAAGTACTGGCTAAATTCAAAAAGGAATTATCTGCTCAAGACAAAGCCGCCATTGCATCCGTCCCTGCAGAGCTGAAGTCATTTACTGAGCTCATCACTCAGAGAACAACCAGTCTGGTCATTTCTCAGAAAGATCTAGGCATGGTTAGGGATGATGACCAACTCTTGGCTACAAAAGCCTTTGAAGAGGCTTGCTATCTTTCTTTGAAGCGAGATCTTGTTCAAGGCCTTGGCGAGCTTCTTGATAAGGATCTTGGTCTTATCAAACAAAATCGAGCTCGAAGGTGATCTGGAAAAGTTGGTTCTTTGCTTACAACTATCGCAGAGGAACTTTAACTCCTTTTCAGAATCATTTGTGATTCTTAGTCAGTCAACAATGACTAAGGGGGAAGAATATCAAGAGGCTCAGAGAGGAAGAGGAAGAGAAAACAAAAGAAAATCTGAACAACCACCTCTCAGAATAAATGAGCCCTCCTCCAGTCAGACTGCTCTATAGATAGTGGCCACCACTCAACTTCCTGAACAAGGAATGATAACAAGGGCCAGAGCACAGAAACCTCCAAGGAGTACCAAGGCTCCAAAGAGAAGACAAGTAAGAGGGATTGATGAATCTTCTGAAGAAGAAGAAGAAGGCCAAATCAAATCCACAGGCAATGAAGAAAGGTGCAAAAGTCTCACAAGAATTGATCTTGATGATGATGATGAAGAGGTGATGAAGATGAAGCTCTATTCATATAAAAGGAAAATTGATAGCTAAGCGGGCCCATAGCTGCAAAGCCTTTGTCAGCTAAAACACCCTCTGAAAATACCAAGTCTATCCAGGGTGGTTCTTCAAGCATTACCCCAAAGGAGAATTGAAGACAAAGGAGGAACAGACTAAGAGCTAAACAAAGACAACTTCAACTACCACTCAGGCCTGAAGAAGCCAAGATTGAGTATGTGAAGACCAACAATGACTCCTCTGTCTACAGGTGCATAAATCAGAAGAATGGCTCTTGGATTACGGAACTCGAGGCATTCTTTATTAAATTCAAGGTTTCGAACCAATCCATAAACGACATGGCATGGATAAAAACAAGCGATCTTGATTAACACCAACCACATCAAAGCATGGTTGGATTTTGAAGTGATCAAGAGAACAGAAGCCATGACGAAGGACCTCTCTGATGAATGTCCTTATGGAAAGCCAGATGATGTGCACATAATTCCCAACATTACTGGAACAGGCACAAGAGCAAGACTTCTTTGTGGAACCTATGAGTCCTTCTACTTGGCGAAGATCAATACAAGGGTGACATCGGATATCTGAAGATCATTTATGAATACTTCAAGCTATCGGATATCGAGAATCGAGCATGCACGGAAGTGGGGAAAGTATCGGGTCAAGCACTTTGTCGAGAAAATCCTACCAAAACCTACAAGGAAGTACGTGGATTTGCGAGACACGAGAGATGATTGTCGAACTCTTCTCTATGACTTCTCGATGATGTCAAAAGGTTTGGTGATAGGAAATTTGATTGATCCATGGAGCTGTTTTGAAGTCTTGAAGATTTTGAAGACTTGAAGACTAGTTTATTAGGATGTCTACTAGGAGCTTGGTTACTCTATTGTCGAATTTACTATGTATTTTGTATCTTCTTGGTGAGCTAAATTGTATTATGTACTAAATTTATACGTAAGCTTTCTGTATCATATCGATGAACTTACTCTCGGATATCATTCTTTATAAAAGATAACTTGTAAAAGATCACACCTTGTGATTTGGTTGATGTTTACTACGCACTTAATTATATGAACTTAAAGATCATAAGAAATGATTAAGTAATGGATTGTTTCCTCATCCAGATTTGTAATAGGTCAGATAGTCATCGTTGACTGATCAAAATGGGAGAAATTTGTTAGGAATATCTGTTTAGATTTTGATCAGCAACCTAATGACTTATCTTAGCTCAGAAAGGTGGTTAGTACTCTTGGTTCACTTGAACACTGTAAAAGAGGAAACTCACTAAGCATGATAGTCTAGCAAATCGTGTATAGGATGTTAGGTCTCGAAATGTAATTTTATTTTCTAAAGAAGACCAAGAAGAAGACTTCCAGTGAGGAAAAGTTCAGCAGATTTGAAGATTTGAAGGCGCACAAGATTCTTTGAAGACGAGGTTTTCGGATACCTATGTCCGGATATCTTGAAGAAACAAGTGTTTGAAACACAAGTGTTGCAAAAGATGTCACGAGAATAAAAGGTTACGAGGCGAGGAAAGTGCCCACAGATATCTACACTCAGATACCTTGGATATAAACTATGTTTCTGAAAAAGAAATATTTTATAACAAAGTTGTTTCAACAAATGGTATATGGAATTGTGATAATCGTTGGAAAAGAACATGCAAAGTTTCAGAAAACTCTGATTGTATAAAGATCTCTGATACCATGCATAGTTCCATTGGCACTATAGGACAAAATATAATGCATTAAATCATGTGACGAAATGTCTGAACAAAATGGTAACCGAAGAAGAAGACAAACACCTTTCTGATACTATATTAGGATATCAATAGTTTGAATTTGACTTAACTACTTGAATACTATTCAAATGGCACTCAAATTGTCTATATAAATATCAACACTTAGGCGCTTGAGAACACACACACGGAACCTTGAACTTACATTGAATACTCACACAAGCTCTCTCAAGCAAACTACTTACCTTCAAGCTTCATTGCGACCAAAGCTCTTGATTCTAAGTAGCACAAAGTTCTAAGTGTCATGATCCTTAACAAACATTGTTATATGTGAAGGAGTTGAACTAAGATTTCATATCTTAGATTCATTCTATGGAACACTTACAATAGACTTGGGTCGATGAGAACAAGATACCATACATTGAAAAGTGTATTAAGTATACTTGATTCATAGAGCAATCTAAATATTTGAATAAGTTATTTAAGAAGCTCACGACAAACAAACCTAAAACCAACACCATATTAGGCATGGGTATAGGAAGTACTTAGTTTGGAAACTAAGGAATAACTCCAAGGTTCTTGAGCCAGGAAGTACTTAGCTTGGGAAGCTAAGGAATAGCTCAAAAGGTTTAGTCTGGAAGTACTTAGGCTGTGAAAGCAGGGAATAACTTCAGGGGAACACTTGGTTGGGAACTAGTGTATTTAGGAATCAAGAGAAGATATCTGTAAGGTTAACTCATTTATACATCATAGTGGATTCTAGAGTGCGAGAAAGGCGAAGTGGATTAGTTGAAGGATTACACCACCTTGATATACTATAAAAAGACTTGTGTTATTTACTTTGCGGTTTATTACTTGCTTTACTTATCTTGCAAAGTACATACACACATCTTCTTGAGCACGTGCACTTATCATATAAAAGTCTTAGCTCTCTAAAATTAAGTATGAGATATCTACGGATATACGAGAAGCTATGTTATCGATAAAAGTTTTAAAGACTATTCACCCCCCTCTAGTCTTTTACTTTGTCGTTATCTGGACCAACACTAAGCAACTCGTCTCGTCTCCAGTTGAGAAGTTTATGCGGATGAGTGATGAGAGCTTCTATGAAGCGGGAGCGGTTTTTTAATCTGCTCTCTCACCACAGGATGTCTGAGATGATTTGTGCTACAGATTTTATGAGGGCCTAGATTGGGAAGTTCAGAATATGGTCGACATGACTATTGATGGGACCATTGTTACATCATCTCCTGCTGCTTTGACCGAAGCATTCGATAAGCTGGCTACTATTTCCCAGCTTAAAGGGACACGTAGTCGATTTAGAATGGGTATATTTAGAGCTGAAGTAAACCCAGGTCTAATAGCTGCGATTTGGCGATCGATTAAGGAGATGAGGATGCTTGGCGGTCTCGCTCGACTCACGGTGAGTGAGCGGTGCAATCTCTGCGGTAACTTTGGGCATTGAGCTAGCATGTGTAGGCTCCCAGAGATTATGAATGAGAACCCGACTCCTGAGATAGTCAAATGGGTGCGAGACCCAGTGTGGTAGTGGCGGGGTAACGAGGTGGCAGCGACTTTTTATGAGAATCGCCGAGGCGGCCAATTCTAGTTCAGCCAGTTCGGTTGATGCGGCAGGAAGTTGATCGGCAATCGGGAACCACATGGGCGTTCGAGAGGTTACAGGTGAAACGCGAAAAAATGAGGCGGAATGATCAGCGGTTCGACAACATTGAAAGTCTGAAGCGGTTATAGAAGACTTTGGGGGATCTAGTTGGTCAATTTCAGCAAAGAGAAAGGGGTAAGTTCCAGGCGACCGTAGAAACCCACAGAGTTCTAGTTGTTGAGGTTACATTTGATGAGCCAGGAAAGGTGAAGTCTGTTCTTGCTACCTGCACTTGCCGACTTGAGAATCGGTGGCGGGTTAAGACCGGAAGTAGTTGAGTAGTACCTACACGGCACTTGAAGCGGTAGAAGTGAGAGTTGAGGAAAAGGAGATGGGCGTAGTCACACAGATTCTGCGATTCCGATAGAAAGCGAATCGGAACCAAATCACTACGGTGGATTCCACTACTCCTGTGATTCGGAAGGTGGAAAAAAGCGCCCGATGTGGATAGCTTTGACTTGCTTGTTGGCATTGGTAACTCGTGAGGTGGTGGTATTGTTAACATAGAAATGCTGCATGTCGATGACTTTTGCTACTTAGGAGGAGTTGAACTTGAAAGGATTGGAGCCAAGTAAATGCCGTTTCTAACAATGGAACAAGGGTAGGTGCATGGGTATAGATGAAGATGTTCCGGTTAAACTGGATGGTGTTGTGTTTATGGAGTCGTCTCGGGTCAAGGGAAAAGACATGGAGAAGGATATATTGCTTTTGCGGCGCCCTATCATCAAGTCTACCCGCATGATCGTTAATCTTCACGCTCGTACCTGCACTATTGAGGTGCATGGCACGCCTTGAGTTGTGAGCCGCTACTATACCATATCTTGTTGCAGGTTGATCACGAAGACATATATAGGAGCACACGGGCCACTCTACACTCACCTTACTGCGGGGAAGGAAAGGTGCCGTGAAAGCAAACCCGAAATTTCGAGCACCCGTTAGCCAACACGGATGAGTCTTGTACATGACTTTAAAGGTACACATTTGGCAACTTTCGATCACATTTCTATTTCTTTTCACTCTTAGCTTGAGGACATGCTTGAGTTTCGCTTTGGGGAGGAATGTGCTCTTGGGTTTCTTGTTTGTACTTCTTAGTGTAGTATCTGAGTCTCTAGACTTCGTTCGTTTTAATTTTTATGCATGTGTCATTTCTCCCCATGTTTCTAGAGTCTTTGTGAGTCGTGAGTTGTTCTTCCAAGTCGAGCGTCTATTGTTGATGATAAATTTGCTTCTTTGCTTATGTTTTGTATGATATTTAATTTGGAAGTAGTGTCTTTGGATTTAAAATCCTATAAGTCCGTTTCTCTTGTAAATAATAAGTCTGTGTAGCTCTTTAGTCCAAAAAGCCTGTGAGAAGCCTTGAGCTTATGAAAAAATATTATACCGCATTGTATTGTGTGATTCTGGGTTGTGCAAGTTTTTTGAATTACTTGCGCCTTTTCATACTTATGTGTACTCGGTTTCGTTTACGTTGGGGATGACGAGCGGCATGCTTGTTTCTTTGGTTTTTCTCCTCTAACCCGTTCGAGGAGAGGTTTGGGAGGAGACTCTTACCTTCGACTTTTACTTTAAATTTTGTTGCATATTTGCTAAGAGTCTGTTTGCTGCTCCCCAAAGCTATCTGAATTTGAATCTCGGGGTGGATCTGTGGTCTTAATTTACACCGTTAGTCGTGTTAGGCGTGTTCCAAATACTACCATATACCGGCGTGGCTGAAAAGCTACATGTCCGTGAGGTTGATGGCACGTATACCAAACTGACACGCACAAAAGTCGAACTTCGAAAAAGGACACATAAAAATTGAGATAAAAGAGCACAATGAGGCCATGTATTGAATATCTGATTGCAATCGTGGTTGAGTTTTGAAATGAATGATTTGAATAAGGGGCGGCGTCGACGCCGATTTTGAAAATTAAGTAAACAAAAGTCCCTTTCAATCGATGAGAGGGATATGATAGCATAAGATAGTCTAGGCATCTTTGTGAAGAAAGTCATCTTCGATTTACTTTTAGTGTATACCCTATTTGGACACTTCGAAGAGAGTGAGAGTTACACTACAATCACTGTGAGTGACTAGCGAGGTAGACTTAAGTGTTATTTACTTGAGAAGCGTTCTTGTTTGATTTTCTATGAACTATTACGCGAAGGTTAGTTGAGTACAAAACTTTTGCACCTTGTCAATTTAATGGTTACAATGGTAGATTCGGTCACTTGGGAGTTTAACTCTATTATGTGCTATTTGTTCTTTTTTTGTTTCGAGTCTAGTTCTTGTCTTCGTTGTTTGTTTGCTCGAGGGCGAGCAAAGGTTGATTTAGGGAGTTTGATGAGACAATAATTTAGAGTTTCATCTAGTCTTTTCTTGTCTTTTGTCATCCTTGAGTTTAGTTTTATTATTAGTTTTCCTAGAGTATTTTACTTGTTTTGTTCTTTATGTGTTTTGTAGGTATTTGGCTTAGCCGCACTAATTGAAGGCAAAATGATGTATTTTACATGCATCTACAATATATGGAGTTCCAATGTCTCATATGGATACTAGAAGTGGGCGGAAGGCCAAAATGCCAAGAAGCTGAGTCAAAGGAGTCAAAGGGGGCAAGATATCCTTCCGGAAGAAGCGCGACACAGTTCTTGGTAGCATATGCCGATTACTCATCGTATCTGGCGGCCTTGATTTCTTCTTGGCGGCATGGATTGCGATTTCCGATCTTCTACATTTTTGTTCTACTTATTAGGTTAGACTTAGGAATTTGAGAATAACTTCTTCTACTAAATTTTACCTAGAAAAAGCTCTAGACATAGTTTTGACATTGATTGATCTTGGAGCTTGGTTTTCTTATATAACGAACCATCGACGCCAATTCTTAGTAAGTGGATAATTCTCTATTGCTTCCATACAATTGTGCCTGATTCATCTATCAAATTGTATGCTCTTGCTTGCGATTATCTTTATGTTTGTGCTTTGCGTGTACAAGATTATGAATTCCTTCATCTTTGCTTCAAGTATGAGTAGCTAAACCTCTCCAGAACTCGATAGTTATGTGATGGTTATGCATATTCGAATCTAGGGTTTACATTCGTTCATATAGGTTCGTCTAGTTTGAGATTTTCGTATAAACCTTCAATCCAATACGCTAGTTTGAAATATTCTAAATTATTTTGGTTAAGAATCGTTGGTCTGACAAACCTGGCGATTTCTCTAGTTTGAAATCTTCGAAAAACAGCTTGGTTGAATTGGATTGATTGCTTTTCTGTACACCGACCGTGTGACAAATATGAACGATTACATTAGTATCGAGTTAGCATAACTGGATCATCACTACCGTGTTCCCTTCTATCATTTGATAAAAACCGTTTATTTGCTTTAGTATTAATTCGTGTTTTAGAAGTAAAATCACTCAAAACCAACTTGTTACTTACAAACAAATGTTCTTCTCTATTTCGTTGTGGTAGCTTAATTAATTCCCTAGAGAACGATGCGAGTTAGGCATAGTCTACAACTGACTTATTCTCTTAAGTTTTATAGAGTATAATTTGAGCTTATCACTCCTCGATAAGCTTTCTAACTCTCGCTTTAACTTTACCTTATCTAGTGAATTGCGTATAGAAGGTGATTCCTTGAGATTGTGTAAGTACCTCTACGGGAAAAGAAACAAATGGAGAATTTACGGAGGAATAAGAGGAAAGAAAACCCTACTTCGAACTAATATCCCGGGAGAAATCAATCTCTTAGCATTTCAAATTCTGATCAACATAGGGCGGGATGGTAGTAGGAACTTTGGACTGAATCCGATGTTAATGTTATCCCTTAGAGATGTACAAGAGACTCGGAGTTAACAGGAAAGACTAACACTTGTGGCATTCCCTGGCGTCGGCATGAGCATAGCAAGAACTATGGAATGGTTAGAAATGTGCTCATCAAAGTAGGTACTCTCATAATCCATGTAGACCTCGATGATCGACTACAAGAATGACAACAATAGAATCTTATATCTGGGAAGGCCATTTGTGATAATGACTAACACCATTATAGATATAAGCGCAAAAGGTTTTATGTTTTTAATGGTACGCAAAGTGGCGTGGAGTTGTCCGAAGGAATTCGCTCCTTAAGAAGGGAAGCTTGTGCTGAAATATCACCAAGGAGAAGAAGGATCAACCACAGGGAATTTCAAGATGCTCTACGAAAAAGATGAAGGAAATAGATAAGAACTATTTCTATTAGCATGAGATTCACTTCTAGTTTCCGGATCAGAGACAAGAAGAACAAACCTATAAGATCTATACGGACAAGTGGATGACGGAAGATAAAAATTGGGAAGCGTGGGGCTATTCTCGAGAACTTCAAGGATGACAAGGGTTTTAGAAACCGACTCAAGAATGAAGTACCCTCTACAAGTTCGAGTTTACAAGGGAAGGTGACCGATTCAACATGGGAGTGAAGGATTGGAATACCGACCCGAGTTTCATGGAAGATTGGTTGACTACTTGCGATGGAGCAGGGGTCTTACCCGGCAAGCGAGTCATCAACAATAGAAATCGATCTATAAGACCTTAAACAAGCACTTCTTGGGAGGCAACGAGGTCACGTTTTTACGCATTTGCATTCGCATTTTCGATTTTCATCTTTTCTTGTTTCCGTGCCAAAATTATTTTTGAAAACTTTTCAAAATCATTTCCAAAATTTCTTATTTATTATTTTTGCTTTTGAAAAATCGAAAAAACCAAAAAAGGATTGAAAACACGATTTATCGGCGTGCGAGGACGATGGCTGACCTCACTTCCTCCACCTTTTAAACCCCATAACGTTTTTCTCCCTCCCCATTTTACTTCTCTTCCAAAATTCTTCATTTTCTCTTCAATTCTATCATACCCATTGCATTATTAGCTTGCCCATCCATCATCAACATCAAGTAAGTAATCTCTACTGATTACTATCCTCATTACATCTTCAATTCAATGTCTTTATCATTCAATTCTTTGCTTGCACTTTCTTCTTGCTTCTTTGGTGTTTAGCAATTATGTTCTTCAATTGATTGTTTTGTTGATGCTTGAGATATGTGGATACATGCGTACTTTTAGCATTCACTACATTAACACTTGCTTTGAAGGTTTTTGTTCTTGCCTACCAAGTGTTCGATAAAATGTCTCAATAGAAGAAACTCCTTTGTCGACCCCTTTCTCCCTCGATTACTTGCTTACATGGTAGTAAATTGTTGAAGTATGCCTAGAAAACATGTTTGACTCATCATATGCTCATAGGATGGAGACTACCTTACAATTTGCCTTTCAACCTAATGCTTGACACATTTTGAAAACATGAGTTACATGCCTAGTTCTTGCATTATTTTGAAGTGGCAATTGATCTTACTACAAGCTATAATTTTGCATACGCCTTGTGCCACACATTAGGTTTGGGGGAGAAGAAACCCCATTGGATTTGCATGTAAGCCGTAGAATTGATTTAGGGGAACCAGGCACTAAGAGGCAAAGAAAGGGAAGAAGGTAGCATCGACGACCCTTTCAAGCAAGGCCCGGAGTTGGCTATTGGTTAATAGCGACGAGGGTGATTCGAGGAACATAGAGATTGAATGGGGAATGAACCGGCCCTTAATTGGATTCACGACGTTTTGAGCCTTTATGCTTGGGGAACTTTCACCCATTCTCCAGGATCGACATAGAGGTAGTCCGGGAGTTCTCATGGAGTACTTTAAATGAAGGTTAAAAATCGGAGGATGCACTTATAGATCGCCCGTCATCATCCGAGGGTAGAAGTCATGTTTGGGCGAAAGCTATCAGGAGTTCTTCAACATACCGAGGAGAACATTCATGGAGAATCTGAGGCGGCATATGACAAGTTGGAGTATGGAGTTATCTAGAAAACATCCACAGGTATTACTCGGAGAAAGATTTAGAGATGATGCGGTGGGAATGTCCATCCGAGGGCTACACTCAGCGGAAGAGCAAATTTGGATGCACTTTGTAGAGCTCAACTTGAAGCCAACCTGCAGGGAAGGGCTCGAGGCGTCGATGTAGCCACTCTTATCTCTGTGATCATGGAGCACCACTACATTGATGTTGGAAGGATCATGGTGAAGGAAATGCGAATGGTGAAGAAGAACACAAGAAGGAACCTACCATTCCCGATCTCATTACGCTATATGCCAGACGAATGGGGTTCCTACTAGTGAGTCGAGATTCATACGACTCATGGAACCTTTGATGAATCTGAACCATCCACCTCCTTGAGATGCAGGAGAAGGCATGGCCGAACATAGAAGAAGAGGAGTAGCGGATCGGCCGCAAGGAGCTTTTGACATGAATTCGTTCAGCGAATTTGTGAACAACTATCGGATGGAGAGTCGAGGGAGTGCTCAAAGGCGAGATGAGATGAGCGGAATGGGCGGAGGTGCGAGTGGAACAATCATGTTACCCACACCGTTATGGCGAGATCTCCTTCCGGCGGGAGAACATTGTGGTATGGTCACTATGAGTATCCACCTTATTATCCACCACTGCAGCTCTATCCTTTGCTTGGCGTTGATCCATCCCTATACTACCAAGGCTATCAAGTTTTATCCTCCACCGCCTCTGTAGGATCCTCATCTTGAAGCACCATCTCGATTGGAGAATCTGACACCGAGGGGAGTATCATTCTTTTTCTCTTTAATTTCCTAGTTTCCTATTTGCTCTTCTTAGCTAGTTTTGGGGAAGAATTTGATTTGATTGCTACCTACTTAACTATTAGGTGCGTAATAACTTTAAATACTAGCACTTAGTAATTCACATTTTAAGTTATGTTATAGCCTTATCCGTTCGTCTAAGGTCTTCTACGTGTTGAAAAATATTTGGATCTGTGGGAGAGTGCAGTGTGAGCCATAAGCGAGATGAGGGTTGTGGATTTGTTTTCTTTCTTTCTTTGCTTCTTTGAATATATGCTCTTGAATCAACCCATGCTACTTTGATGAGTGAGTTTACTTGCTACTCTAATTGAAGTCTGTGTGCAACCATGTGAACTGCTACTTGAGTCTTTATTTGTCGTGACATGAATATGATTAGTGGTACTCACCTTTGAATCCTTTTCTATACCTTTCGCTAACCCGCTAAAAGCTTTTTGAGCCTTATGAAACTCCATCATATATCATATACTTGTTTTACTAAGCGGTGTGACGGCAACCTTGCCGAGCTTGAGCGATGAAACAAAGCAGCGAGTT
The DNA here is from genome assembly GCA_026545765.1 of Plantago major. Classification (NCBI taxonomy): domain Eukaryota; kingdom Viridiplantae; phylum Streptophyta; class Magnoliopsida; order Lamiales; family Plantaginaceae; genus Plantago; species Plantago major. The sequence continues at coordinate 80,605 of JAIFAC010000234.1, read as the reverse complement.
CGAAACAATGGAGGAGAATCATGTTTTGATCATGATCGAGAATTGGTTTAGGGAAAGAAGAAGAAAACCATGACCCAGGTGGAAGATGATCATCATCGAAGGTAACCTTGTTGGCCTATTGTTTTATTACGGTGCTAAAATCATTAGCACTTGCTCTAGAAAAATTGAAAAGAAAATGCGAAAAAGCAAAGGTACAAAAGTCTCGAATTGGATTTGTGGTCCTTGAGATCACCGTTTTCGTGTTGGGCATATTAGGATACTACCCACATACAGCATGGCCACAAAAAGCTACATGTCGTGAGGTTGATGGCATGTATACCAAACCGGCCGCACAAATTAAAGCTATGAATTCGGTAAAGCAGACACTACCAAAAATGTAGTGACTAAAGAGCCAATGATGGCCAACCTAAAGCATACTGAGTCGATAAAGCGGCGCAAAAATAGTATGCCAAAAGAAAAAGAAAAAAGAAGAAAAATAATGGAGCAATTAGTCTATGTGTGAAGCAGCCATGGAGAATTACGATGATAGAAGAGAAGTTGAAGATTTTCATTACGAGAGGCGAAGTTGAAGGAAGGAACTTCGATTGTTAGGCATGAGAAGTCCCACAGAAATACCCTTTATTCTATCTTGTTATCTTTTAATGATACTTGGCCTTTCACTCCTCTATATATTATCTTACCTATTTTACTTACCAAGCCGTATTATCCTACCTATTTTACTTACCAAGCCAACCTGAGTACTACTTTATTTTGTGCTTGACTTTTGGGATGAGGATTGCATAACGTTACCTTGAGGGTGATGATTTTAAAGTACACCTATAAGGACATTGGGTTACACTTGTAACATTGGTATAGTGAGTGATGCTTACTTGTTACTTGTTTGTTGTGGAGTCATGAAGTTGGAGTTGAAACTAAGCGAGTCGATGAGTTTGAAACCTAAAACTAGGCGCTTGTCTATGTGGTGGTTTATTCTTGTTGCTCATTTCATGGTCACTTCTTAATTATCGTTTTGCCTTGCTCAAGGATGAGCAAGCCGATTGGGGTTGTGATGTGACAATGAAATGTGCGATATACTTGTCTTTTAGACCCTCTTTTTGCCTTTGATGCAATATTTGTATCGTTTATGGTCAATTACCAACTGCGTGTTTTACATGGAGGTCATGATCGCGTTTTTAAGAGACACGATTCCGTTTTGAAGCTTGACATAATTGTGCCGTCGGGACAAGAAGCGAATATGCAGTTGACCATTGCACGGAGTTGAGAGTCAAAACATGTCATGACCTAACGATGCGAAGATAATTGAAGATGCAACAACCGTGAAGACCACTTTTCGAGAAACGAATTCTGACGAAATTTAGAGCGAAAAATAGATTCTAAGCTATAGCAATCGAATTGCGGTCCGAGAGGGGGGACCGTGAACGTTACTTACAGCGACCGCGATGGATGTTCTTAAACTTCTGAGTTTCTCTGCAGCTGTCAGGCTAGAGCCATCTTCTAAACCTTCCTTATTGAAGAATGGAGGTTTGAGCTCGGGATTTCACCTATAAATAAGATATCAGGGGTCTCATAATTCTACACAGCTCACAAAGCAGCTCACCTGAGAGAGAACCAGTCCTCGGGAAAGTGAAATCCCAAAACCGCTGGCCGTCAGGCACCCAGAAGGAGGAAACCCTAGAAGCACCAGCACGAAGACATCAAAGACTAAGCTTCTTCTTCCTTTCTTCTCTATTTTTTGATTTCTATTCTTAGATTACTATGAGTAGCTAACTTTCTTTTGTAAAGGCAAACCGCCGTAACTCTACTTTTGCTACTTCTTTACATCTCGTGATGTGTTAATGGAATAGTTATTAGGCGTAAATCGTGGTTATACAACTCTATACATCCTTAAATAGGGTGATGTTACATTGACAGTGAGTAGTTTCATTGAGCGAGTAGAATACTCGTCATCGCGCTTGAGCACCAAAGTATGTTTAATCGTTAGAGGTAATCACGTAGGAGTTTAACTAGGAAGTTGGGAGTAGCATAGCGGAAGGAGGTTGAGGAACCTTTACGCATTTCCATCATTGATTTACAAACAAAGCAATTTAGGAAACTACTGCGATTTAATTATTACATCTAAGATTAATCAATTTTACTTTTACGCATTCAATCGAAGCGTTATTTCCTTGTTCCTATGCTAAGTGTCCATGGAGAACGACATCCGTGTCAACTTTCCGCTATAAAGCTGTGGATTTGAGGACTTAGGCTTATAAATTTAATCTTGATTGTGTTTAGGGATTAGGATTCTGAGTTACGCAAAAGCGAAATCTATGAGTGCACATCACACCACTAGGATGTATAGGGTTGTATAATCACGATTTATGACGGATAACTACGTTAATATATCACGGTATATAAAAGCAATGATAAAAAAGAGTATGGCGGTTCGCCTACGAGAATGTAATTAGCTAATCATAATCAATCTATCTATCACGGCACAGAATCGAAAATAGCATAAAGGAAGAGATGGCTTAGTATTTGATGTCTTCGTTATTCGGTGGCTGCCTCATCTCCATTCTTGATGCTCGGCTGCTAGGGTTTCTTTGTTTGAGTTTCACTTCCCGATGGTAGGTTCTCTCTCGAAAGAAATTTTGGGCGAGTGTGTATGGTTTGAGACCCAGGGGTCTTATTTATATTGTCCATAGAGTTTTTTACTCCACTTATCATTAAAGAAGGTTAGAATGGGGACCCGGTCAGCCAGGCCAGAGAAACCCGTATTCTAAATTCCTCCTCCTTTGCGGTCACTAGGTGACTACAGTGTGCGATCCTAAGCCTAGCTCTATCTGTTTCCTTTGTTCTTCGATTTCGGGCTTCGTAACTTCATTTCCTCGAAAAGTGGTTGATGTGACAATGAAATGTGCAATGTTGCATGCTTTTAGACCCTCATTTTTTTGCCCAAAATTTAATATTTACATCATATTATGACCAATTACCAACTTCTTGCATATTTTGTAGGTCACGATCGCGTTTTTGAGGATTTGCACGATTTTCGGTGTCAAAACGTCATATTTAGGCGAAATCGGGGAAATAAGAAAATCTGTTGATTTGGCCATTACGCGGAGTTCGAGGTGTCAAAACATGTCATGTGACCGACCAATGTGAATATAATTGCAGGTGCTCTGACATTGTAGAAGACAACTTTTGAGAGAGTTACGAGGCCGAAATGAAGAGCGAAGAAAAAAGCAGTATTTGGGAGAAATCGATGGATGGCGAGGGGGCCACACAAGGCTCACTGCGGCCACAGTCATGAAGAAGATTATGGAATTAGGATTTTTTTTTTTCTGGCCTTTCAGGCTAGAGCCCGCCTTTCTAACCTTTCTTATACATCAAAGGCAGAGCACGAAAAATTCAGTATAAATAAGACCCTTGGGGTCTTAGAATTCCAGAAAATATGTAAATATGATCTGCGACAATAAATCAAGTATCACACGACAATCAACTAAAAACATAAATTTTGACTTGCAACATAAATTAGCGTAGATGCATCATATTTACCACTAATCACAAAGGTAAGTAATCAAATTTTTATATATTGTCGTTGTGGCAATCATTCAGATACCATGCGGCAATCGAAATACAAAATTCCAGAAAATATGTAAATATGGTGCTGCACCAATAAAGCAAGTATCGACGACAATGACTATTAATAGATAAATTAGAGAATCGGCGGGAATCTGATTACTATTAATAGTTTAATTTGTTTAACAATTAGTTATACTAGTTCAACAATCACATTACACTAGTACTAACCCGTGGCGATGCTGCGGCCATTGATTCTTTAATAATAAATAGAAAGGGGATGATAAAATAAATTAATCGAGAAAATAAGTTAGTGAAATCTGCGTAAACAAGCGTGGTTCGTGGTGTCGGTCGGTGAATCCTTCTCCACCGGCCAATATTATATCATTGAGTCTTTATTTATGCTAACTATATAGAAAAATGTAAAAATCGACTCATGATAGCGGATAATATGCTTTGAAAGGGGTTGGATTGACTTTAAACATTACATTTGCCCGGGGATAATAACATATATTTTGTACAGTCCTACCTTATCCACCTTTTATTAAGTACATGTTAGAATGTTTTAAAGATATGCAGCAGAATAAATAAAATACAAAAGTATGCAACACAATCAATAGGGTTGATGCCAACAACCCCGCGGTGGTATGTGGTCACCCTGCCATACACACACAAAAAAAAAAAATACAAACAATTTCACATACGGTTTTTTCCAACCCCCTCCCCTCCAGTTCCCAACAACCTCGTGGTGGTATTTATCACCCCACCAAAGATACAAAAATTATTATTCTACAAACACATAATTTCACATGCTACGTTTGTTTTTTTTTTCCTCCACACCCCCCCCCCCTTCCCGGTCTGTCCCGTCATGGAGATAAACAAAGTACATAGAAGATCGAAAACAGTTTCCCCGCCTAGAGAGTATTAGATGACCCCCCCCCTTCCCGGGGCCCATTATGGAGATCAAGAAAGTAGAGAGAAGACCGAAGAGAGTTTCCCTACCTAGAGAGATTATTTGCAGACCACCCCCGGGGAAAAATGTAGTTTTTACTAACTTAATCATAAAATGTTGTGGATTCGGATCTTGTTACAAAGGTATTGAACGGGTTCGACTATATGTTAGATCGTACCCGAACATCATTATTTCGAACGGGGTTGAATTCGGGTTTGATAGAAGTCGACCCGTTTAAAAGTAAAACAACGGGATTATACTGCTAAAATTCTCTTGACTTGTTGGCAGGTTGCGTTGGGTGAAGCACAATAATATTCGTTGCATTTGTTTTGGTAGTAGGTACCAGTGTAGTAAGATATAGGTCAATATGACCTCAATAGTGTCCCTGACTCTTGTTAGTAAGCATGTATAGAAAAACGTATACTCTTGAATCAATAATAGGAAATTGTTTATCATTTATCCACATATGATGTGAAATTTAATAGCTTATTGTATATGATTTTTTCTAACTAAGTTTGATGGTACACGAAGATGTATCAAAGTGCAAATAAATGCGTATAAAGAGGGCGTGAGAAACACTAAATGGCTTGTACATAGGTAGGTTTAATATTGTAAATGGATAGTTGTGGTTATATTTATTGGTATCGAAATTTTACTTTTCTGGTGCGTAAACTTGATTGTTTTTTAGAAGACTTGTTCAATTAAACTTTACAATTGTTTGGCCAATGTTTGGGTCGAGTTCCTAATTGTATGGTTGATAAATCAAGTATAATGATCCGACAAGACCAATTTACTCATTAATGAAAATGTCTCGACCTAGAGTACATTTTCTCTTTCTTTATGGGGCACTTTTTTTTCTTTTTTAATATTTACCCATTATTAGTAAATAGTCTGTTGAGAAATTTGTTAGGAAATTTGTTAGATATTTTGTTAGAAATATCTGTTTAGATTTTGATCAGCAACATGATGACTTATCATAGTCTCGAAAGGTGATTAGTACTCTTGGTTCACTTGAACATTGTAAAAGAGGAAACCCACTAAGTATGATAGTCTAGCTAATCTTGTATAGGATGTTAGGTCTCAAAATGTAATTTTTATTTTATGAAGAGAAGACCAAGAAGAAGACATCCAAGCAGAACAAGCTCAACGACATTGAAGACTTGAAGAAACTACACAAGATTACTGAAATAGTTTCGAGATACCTTAGCGGATATCTTGAAGACACGAATAGTTTTTAAACAAGCGTGTCACAAGACATATCTGAGAAATGAAAGAATCTATACGAAAAAGGAAAGTGTCCATGAGATATCTATTCTCGGATACCTTGAGCTTTAACCACATTTACGAACGAGAATATATATATTACAAAACAAAGTTGTTTCAATAAAAGTGGTATGTGAAGATTGAAGATAAGGGCGTGCAAAGAATCAAATAATACTAGTTTACGATATTAAAGCATAGTTCCGTTGACACTACGAGGATAAAAAGTATAGTACAATGCATTTAATGCATGGGCGAGATGTCTCGAACAAAAGCAGCGGCTTAGAAGAAGAAGACAAAACTCACATTCGATTACTATATACGAGATATCAATAGTTTGAATTTGAGCCCAATTGGATACTATTCAAGCGGCACTCAAATTCATCTATAAATATCAACACTTAGGCTCGAGAGATACCTTGGCGATATTTGAAACAAGAACTTCTTGAACATCTTATTCTCGAAAATTACTTATCCTGAAGCCATACCGTGCGACCAAAGCTCTTGATCTTAAGTAGCACTAAAGTTCTAAGTGTCACGATCCTAAACAAGCACAAATATCGTGAAAGAGTTGAATTGAAAGATCAAGTATCCGAGATTCATTCTCTTCAACACTTATCTAAGACTTGGGTCGATAAAAAGAACAAGATACCATACATTGAAAAGTGTATTAAGTATACTTGATTCACAAGAGCTATCGAATAACCGAATACAAAGAAGCTCATCGACAACTCAATGAAACCAACACCATAAGCTGGCGTGGAGCATGGAAGTACTTAGTTTGGAAAATCGGGGAATAACTCAAGGTTCTGGAGTATAGGAAGTACTTGATTTGGGAAACTAAGAATAACTCCAAGGTTATTGAGTATAGGAAAGTACTTAGCTCACTTGGGAATAACTCAAAAAGGTTTTAGTCTGAGGAAAGTACTCAATTGTGAAAGCAGAAACAACCTGGGGAACATTTGGTTTGGGAACCATTTGTTTAAAGGAATCTTAGAATAGGATTTTGTAAGGAGAACTCGATTATCTATTCTAGTGAATTCTAGGTCTCTAGAAGCCGAATGGATTAGTTGGAGGATTCGCCACCTCCATTCCACTATACTTACACGTTATTTACCTTTTACGTATTTTCAAATGACACACACACACACACACACTTTCGAGTTGCACTTATCTATCTTAAGTCTTCCACGCTGAATCTAAGTATCAGATATCTTCACAGATATCTGAGAAATTGTGTTTATCGACAAAGTTTTAAAAGACTATTCACTCCCCCTTTTTTACTTTGCCGTTAGATCAGACAACAGTGGTATCGTAGCGGGAGGTTCTTTCTCGAACCTGATCCTGGATATAGGTGAAGGAACTTTGTCCATTTTCGGGACTATTTAATTTGTGTGTTAAGTGTGCGGGAATGTCTCGGAGAGTGATGCACCCGCTCTCAAACCGGAGAATTTAGAAATGGAAAAATACAATGATGCTCCACCTTGAAGCCATAAGTGATGAAATGATCGAAGTGATAAAGAATGGCCCAGTCATTGAACAACTCAAACAAGTCATGGATTTCTAATGCAGGAGATGGATCAAAGCGAAGGATCTTCACAAGCAATCGTTAACAAGTGGGAGATCTACCACCGTTATTTATTTAACCAAAGCCGAGAGAACTCTAGACATCGGAAGATGCCAAGAGAAATCGTCTGGATGGTCAATTTTCGTAATATCATCATCGGATCGACACACGAGCATATATAGTAAGCGTAAGTGCTAAAAGCGGCGAAAGTCACCGGCAATTGATTGAAGAAATCTATGGGCCGAGAAACCAAAGAAAACAAGTTCGAAGTTCTCAAGTTGAAATTTCAAAATTTCAAACAAGACCCACCAAAACTTCGAAGAACTTCATTTCGGTTACCACTCTCCGTGATATGGCGCACTGGGGAAAGTACAGGTTCTCCCGATCGGAAAAGATTAAGACTATTGTCAAGTCTTAATCACAATCGGGAGCATACCAGAATTCTTTTATTTTAACCAAAGGAATGCCAAATATCCTCGGTGGAATCTCACATCTTACTTACGTAGATTATGAGACAACACAAAGAAACAAGCGAAAAGTTGCGAGAATGCTCCTAGTTGCTCAAGGAACTTGAAAAGAAGAAAAGCAAAGGGAAGAGGCCGAGATGCTCTTGCCAAAGCAAATGAAATATGCAAATATATCGAATTGAGAAATTGAGAAGAAAAGCCAAAAGAGAAGTGAAAAAGCATCTAGGCTCGAACTATCACCGCATAAATATACAGCTTCATTGAACAAACCAGCTCGAGAAAGCATCATGTCTTGAGGAAGTGAAACGTGGAAGCTATATCTCTGTTTTCTATTGTCAAACTCCGCCACTTCAAGTTGATTGTCACGCCCTCGACAAAACAAGGGCGGGTGACAAGAAAGAGGAAAATCTTGAGAGAGGAAAAGAAGCTGAGCTTTATTAATCAAGAAAGAAAGAAAAATCCAAATTCAAGCTGGATGCTCTAGATATTGAGACAGACTCGAAGATGATTCAATGACTCGACCTTACCATCGCACGAGAATTATGTGGAGTTACTCACGATGTAACGACTTGGCCTCAAGAAAAAATGAAATGTGTGGAGTTCTTTGAGATTGACGGTCCGGACATCTATAACATTGAAAACATCTTATGGGCTGATGAGGCAATACATACTTTACTTATGAAAGTGAAGAAGAAATAAAAAGATCTAGAAAATCTCGGGAAAGAACTTGACATCTATGAAGAATTTCTAATTATCCTAGCGAGCCAGAAAATCTGCGAAGAAGAAAAAGAATTCTCGGTGCAAAGAAAATTCTCAATTAGTTAGCAATGATCTCGAGAAAAGGATGCTCGAAAATGCATTTCTCAAAGCTCGATATTCGAGGCGAAAAAGTCATAAAAGAAGCAATGGCTGAATTACGAAAAGAAATATGAAGATCTTCTTCTTTCCGAACAAGGAACCTGTGGAATAAAGAATTATCTTTTCAATCTTACGCCAAAGCTTAGTGACACCCTTCATGAAGTACAATCTTACTTAAGAGATCCTTGGAAAAGAATAACGGACTTGGAAATTTGAATACTACGTAATTGTGATTGTTCTATCACTCTGAATAAGAGTAAGGAAGAATATCAGCGTAAATTATGCGGCAAGACGGTTTCCCATGCAATAATCCTATAGTATCGGTGAGAATCACTTGCAGATTGTCGATACAAAGGAAAGCGATTGCAACATAAACTTTTGTTAGGAAAAATAAGTCAAAAGCAACTGTCAGAACTGAAAAAGAAACACAACACCTAAAAAAGGCAAAATAATTCCACAAAGGTTATGTCTCAAAAGGTAGAATTACAGGAGCCGGCAAATTCTCCCATGTCGCTCGGAAAGAATTGACCAACCAGAAAAAGTCAATGAGGAAAGATCTCGTATAGCTCATGTCAAACGGTATTGGCTAAATACATCGGAAACAACTTGCTCATGAGGCACAAGTGAGCAAGAACGAAGCACAAAGCTAAACTGTCGCAAAGCAATTATCAAGTGAAAGCAAATCAAGCCATCGAAAATCAATGCGGCTAGAAGAAGAAATCGGGCATGAAAGCTAAGCCATTAAAAGCAAACCCAAACCTCGGGATGTATCCGGAAGCACTATATGGGAGCACCTAGGAAATGCTCAAAGAAATACTTACTAATGATAACATTCATTAAAATAGAATTCCTCCCATGCCCCGCCGTATTAAAAAGAATATTTCAAAGAAATTCATTCAAAAATGGATCTGAAGATCTTTTTAACCTGACGGTTCCATCAAAGATATGAGAACCCAATCTCCGCTTTCCCGTCAAAGTACGTTTCCTCGGACTAGCGCCACACAAATGCTGATAAAGGGATTAAACATTAGAGATGAAAGCAAATCGTCGACATAAAGCTTGCAACACAGACCATCGAGATTTGCCGGAGGAGAATTAAATCCTTCCTTCGATTTGGCAACGCTAAATTAAACATTAACAATCACCCACGATTACATGTTAAGGATTTGTTATAACGAAGATGTTTTAACAAAATTCAAAGCAAAATAATTAATTGACAATGAATCAAAGGCATACTTTAGTTGGTCGGCGGAAAGGGCCTTTGCGTTAGCCGATTGGGCATCCGCCATACAACCGAAGAAAATGTCTCATGGTGAGTCATTGTATCGCTACGTAAGAGCACGTTACGCACAAAAGAACGAATACTGAACTCTAAAACCTGAAATAAAGATCACAGTGAGTTAGGTGGTCGGCCTTCCTATAATAATATCTTCGTAAAGGATGGTATCCGTTTCCGCCTACGATGGGGGAAACAATCTAAGATCTCTTTTCAAGTCCAAAATCGTATTAATTTGAAGAAGGGGACCAATCGCAACTATTACACATGGATATTACTTTTTGAATCGTAACTAGCGTTATGCGGTGAAAGAAAGTATGGTCCGTTGTTGTGAATACCTCTCAAGATCACTTGGATTGTCTTTTCTCAAACAAAAACTGATGGTGGGAGAGATACCAAACTTAATAAAAGTTCAAGCCATGAAAATTATTCTGTAATTAGAATGTAATCACGGCATCAGCCAACCAAGACATAAACGAAGTTTTGTACCCGCAGGAAGGTATACAACAAAGAATTTAGTTAGAACACCCTAACAAACAAAGGTGCGTAAAGGAAAAACAGAACCTTGGAAGAAGTCGCAGAAGGATCATGCTACGATAAATTCAAATAAGCAATTTATCGGGTTGAAGTCAGAAACACAAATTTCACTGCATCGTATGGGGTTTGATAAACAAACACCATGACAAGACCCCTATGAAATCTTACAGGTAATCTCCTAATATCAAACATCCGAGTATTTCGGGTTGTAAAATGTTTCTGTTTCTAAAATGGGAAAAAAGATTATTCCGAGAACATTTCAACCAAAGGCAGATGGTGTATTTTGGTTATTCCAATGCAATAGCAAAGCCTGCACTTATGTTGGACAAAGAAATTGGAAGAACTGGCCTGTTGTATTCTATGAAGGAAGTAAGAAACACCTCCAATGATGAACTCGTGATAAGTTCAAAGAACTACCGAGATTTCAAGAAGAATCCTCGAAAGGAAAACATCATTATGGAAAGTGAGGATGACTCGACGAAAAGCATGGAAGTGCCTAGTAACAAATAAGATGACTCACAAAACACATGAAGAATTTCCTGGTGAAACTTCCAGTAATGGAAACCAAGATGTTCATCATGGTTATCTTCGAAACACCGAAAGACATAACCCAGAATCAACATCTAAAGGCAACATTAATTATTCTTCCTCGAGGAGCATAAAATGTCTAGATATCAACAGTATCAAATCAAAATCCTAGTATTCTGACAAATCATTTTGATATTATCCCATTAGCATTTTAAACTCTATGATGGTACGACCCACATCATCTCAAAAGATGGTGTAGATCAACCAATTAATCAAGGTGTTAGACAAGGAGAGGCCAATGAAAATGCTAATTCTTTGGATAAGTCATCTACATTGAACTGAAAAATATAGAAGAAGCATTAGAGCAAGACCGGATCTCAAGAATGCAAGATAAATCGGATCAATTCCGAGAAACAAAGTCTGGAAACCAGTTCATTTGTAGAAGGAAGACTTGATTGGAACTAAATAACAAGATGAACAGAATCATGAACAATCCGTAAACAAAGCGATTGGCTGCTAAGTGGATTTACCAAGACCAAGGCTTAAATTTCGATTTAGTCATATGCACCAACAAGCGATTGATGTAAGACTTTTAACCTTTCATCAAGATTCAAAGTTTATCGATGGATGTCAAAAAGTGCCCTTGAACCAAGAACTGCAGTGTGTAAGAAGTTTATGCTGAGCAACCACCGGTTTCTAGAAGTTTCAAAGGAATTGTCTATAAACCATGTAAAGCTCAGATGGACCTAAACAGTTCAAGAGCAGAAGGACACTTTGCCAAATACCGAAAGTGGTTTCCAAGAAAGGCAGTTTACAAAACTTTTGTCACCCTAAATCATGACGGAAACTACCTAGTTCAAGTATATGTTGATAATATCATTCGATCTAAGCGATGCTAACCTCAGAATGACTTTGCAAATCTCTACTTAAAAGCAAGTTTGAGATGACATGATGGGAGAAATGAATTATTTTCTAGGATTGTGTCACAACCCAATGATGGAATATTCATTAGTCAAACAAAGTATAGCAAAGATATGCCTTCACAAATTCAATCTTAAGCCTCCAAAAGAACGTTGAAGATACCATATTAGAAAACCAAAATGACCTACATCAATCGTGATAAGAGTGTGAAGAAGAACATAAGTATAGGAATTGATAGGTCTACTATCACTATCATCACTACAGACCCGATATTCAATACGCTGAGTGTAAAAAGTGTATTCTACAACCGCGCGACACTACAACATTGTACAAAACAGATACAGTACGTAAAAGGTGTCGTGATGGATTGTGGTATCCTAAAGAAGATTATTAACGGTACCGGGACAACATTATGTCGATCATCATCGCTATAGATAGGAAAGCACCCCGTAATCTGCCGTCACATCAGATTTATCTCGTGGTTTATGGCAAAACCAATTGCAATCTCATCACAGAAAGCGAATATATTGCTTCGCCATAGCAAATACAAATTTGCTGTGGATACAACAAATAACCAAAGACTATGAATTGACAGAAAGAAAACTCCCCATTTTCCTGACAAATACAAGTGTTGCTATCACGAATCCTAAATTTCATGCCGTAACAGCATATTGATGTTGTACATCACTTCATCGTAGACCATGTTGAAAAGGCAACAATATAGAGATACTACTCGGTCATATAATCAAGACCAACTTGCGATATTCACTCAAGCCACTACAAGCAGAAAGTGACTTAGCCCAAGACATAGTATTGACCAATGGAACTACCAATGAACCTAAAGATTCAGAATCCTGAATGCATCCGTGAGAAGAGAAAAGAGAACTGAACGGATATCCGGTATCCAGCAAGCAAAGAGCAAAAGATGTGAACAAGATCTCGAGACGGGAACTCAGACATCTAGTTCACTCAAAGGAGGGGGGGAACACAAAAGAGAATAGTGTACTAACTACTCTCTTGAAATTTAATATTTCTATCCCAAAACTCTTCGACCAACAATCGAAAATAGATAGACTGTGCACAACAAGGTTTTAGTCACATGAATCTGTGATTCATAGCAAATCGCCAAAATTCATTAAATGGGCACAATTACATTGTTGATTAACAGATCATTGCTGAAGAAGCAATGGTGACCCTTTGATGAAACTGTTTTGATCTTAACGGATTTAAATTAAATTCAAAATAGTAATCGTTGAAATCTTATTCATCATATTTAATGCTGAACTAGCTTTACCACACGGCTAAAATCATCACGTATAATGCGCATACACAAAAATCAATTTGTATGTATATGTTCCGTTGAAAATCTATTGCTATATATATATATGGATTTTGGTATAGGAAATCACTTTTGCCTATCCGAAAACTCATCTTGTAATAAAATAGCAAATCCTTCGGCTGATTCTCTGTAAACCTTCTAAAATCTCTCCTTCAAATCAAGACGTTTTTCCGCAAAGAATTACACAAACAAATTCTTTCAAACACCAATTTCAAACTCTACACTATATACAAAAGAGACGGCACCAAAAAGTTCAACCACAGAATCAACCCTCCAATCGCACTTCATTTAAAGCACTGGAAGGTTGGTTATTGTGAACCGACTGTAGGATTTAACTCAATTAATCGGACTTCAAATCGCTAGAATGATTGGGGTGGTGCCATGGTTGAGGAATACCTCATTGCTGCAATAGAAAAACCGTCGGCTGTGAATAATACACATGCTTGAAAAGGCATACAAATCATGGCTTTCTATCTCCGCTTCTAGGAATTCTCATCACTGATGTGGAATTTACACAACAACAACCTGGTGATACCCTGTTTCACAAAATCAAATAGTTCATAAAACCTACCCAAGGAAAGGAACTTTCCTTGATTTCAACTTTCAGAGTTATATTCGAAGTCACCCGGGAAAGGATTTCCAGCAACACCAAGGATGATGAATTCCCTAAGGCAAGAATAAATTGTATGGAAGGACGGTGTGATCTTGGAAAATCGTGACATACACCCATCGAAATTCAAACTTGCCGACATCCCAAATCCATATCCGATGGTTTATCGATAACAAATGTATCTTCGCGCTTTCGATGGTCTACAAGAGAGTCAATTGTATAAGCCAAGAACGAGTGGATCATGATGTTTTGCCGAATCATCAATAAGACAAAGGCCGGAAACCCTTTTTAATCGAAAGTACGCCATGAAGTTTATAAAAGATTCGCTTCGAGCCTAAAATCTAAAGGACCAGCCGGAGCCAAAGGCCACAGAAGGCGGTCTAAGATATGCTATTTGTCGAAAAGCTATATCGAACAGAGAGACTAACACGAATAGCCAACAGCATTTGCACAAATAAGGAGTATACAAACTTGATGTAGGCCATCGGGTCTTTTAGAAAGGTTCTAAGAAGCGAAACCAAAAGGTATTCAAGAAAGGTTATGTACTAAGAAGCCCTAACTTCAAGAAAGTGTCTCGCTAGCAAATCAAGACACACCCAAAAAGGTCGATTTCGATATCTCACAGGCATTGCCAATGAACTGATAAAGGCGTATGAACCTATCAATAATGCTTTCTAAAAGAGTTAATAACCATCGAAATAAGTAGACTTAGTGAGAAAGTGCTTCCAAAATGTGAAGATCTATTAAAGTCGATAAACCCATAAAGGTGAAAAACACTAGTCTGTCCTGTCCAGAGTTACGGTTCAACTGGCCCTACTGGCGAGAGTTCGACGAAGATGATGAACCAATGCCATCTCTCAAGTCCTAGAAAGAGCAAAGAGGGCTACATACTGAAGAAAATCGTGAAAAGGTTTCAAGAATCATCTGCGCTCAATAAGCACTTCTATAGTAAAGGTTGTTGCAGTAAACACATCTTCGTGTGGAACGCTTATGCACAACTTCGAGAAGCCCGATTTAATGGTAATGAAGGCCGCGTATACTGGACATGAAATGCTACATCTAAAAATCTCAAGAACATTCCCCACCCACTAACTTCCGCCTGCATAACCACATACACAACAACCACAACAACAACTACAATAAAACCATGGTTGATGAAATGCAAATGAACTCCATTTTGATCACTTAATGCAAGATGTCAAGAAAATCCCGCAAAGAGCAGGTTCCCAACTCAATGAGAGAGGGATCAAACCGAGACATCTACTCGTAATGATCGCCAGGAGGCAACCGAGTCAGACACTCATGAAAGGTGTGGAAGTACCAAAACTTCAAACAATGAAGAAAATTCGACAAGAAGACCAAAGACAGAAAGGTCACAGTTTAGAGACTATTCAACTTATGCCGGTATGACTAATATTTAGAGAAATATAATCCTGAGTCTATATATAAGATATAAATACAAGAACCAAATGGGTACTGAGTATATGGAAAACTAAATATAAATATTCTCCCACTCTATGATTTTAAAATTTAAATACCATCAATAAGCTACCTGCTGTGTGTTTATCAAGAAAGAAGAAAACCAAGAATAGAGATGTTGATCCCTCAGACTCTGAGTGGAAACTGAAAAGACTCATGATAAACAACCTCCTGAGACTGAATATTGAATCAAAGTTTTTCTTTTACAAAAGTTCCTGCAGCATAGATACTTAATTTTGGGGTTCATGAAAGACAGGTATGATGAAGACCACTTCCAAGTTCTCCATTAATAATAAGATAAGTATTGATTTTGTAACTCTTAAACTAAACTACACTTCACTAGATATCTGTATAAAAGTTTAAAAGTCACTCAAAACTTTTCTTTCTGTGCTCAAATATAAGCAGCTTCTAAAGTTTGTTCATCCTCCCAAAACAATGAGGAACCACAGATTTCATCCTATCAAATATAATAATTTATCGATACGTTTTTGAAACAGTAAGTAGAGATAAGATTGATATATTCTGCAATTTCAAGAAGAGGATAAAGATCATGAATCATAATCTTTAGATGAGGATATCATTAAAGAATCAGAAGATCACGAATTTCCATCTCTCCATCAGATCCTCCCAGGATATTCTAATATTCAGAACCCACCATATGAACAGTACTGGCACTGCTCATTCAATAAGGACAAGCCTTCAAAAAGACTGAACAAAAAAGTTTTCCAGGTGTTATTATGAACGGCTAAAAGTAGAGCATCCAAAAACTATCAAAGGACATTTCCTGAGTCATTACTCTGATTCAATCTATCCAGCTGAGTCACGACCCGACAATGACTAAGGGGAAAGAGTGTACAAATCAACCTCGAAGTCGGGGAATGGGAAGAAGGAGGCGAAAACAAGAAGAAGAATGCAAGATGCAGTGCGGGAAAAGAAGAAGAAACATGAAAACTGTACCACCTTTAATAAGCAGACCCTCCTCTTCACAAGCTGCTTTGCAAATAGTAGCTGCATCCCAGAAACCTACTGAAGGAACTACAATGATAACAAGGGCCATGGCACAGAAACCTCCAAGGAGTACTAAGGCTCCAAGGAGAAGACAAGTTAAAGGGATTGATGAATCTTCTGAAGAAGAAGAAGAAGAAGGTCAAATCAAGTCCCTGGGCAATGAAGAAGGCTGTAAAACTCTCACAAGATTTAATCTTGATGATGATGAGAAAACTGATGAAGATGAAGCTCCTCTTCACAAGAAAAGGAAAATTGAAAGCCTATGAGCCCATAGTCAAAGCCTCTAGCTAAAAACACCCTGGAAATACCAAGTCTATCGAGGTGGTTCTTCAACAACCCCAAAGAAATTCAAGGCGAGAGAAGAGCAGTGAAGTGAGCAAAGACAAAATCAACTTCCACCGGGCGGAAGAAGCGAAAATAGAGTATGTGAAGTATGATGATTCCTCTGTCTGCAAGTGCATCAATCGGAAAAATGGCTATTGGATTCGAACTTAAGCATCTGGTAAATTCAAGATTTCAGAACCAATCCATAAACAACTTATGGCATGGAGAAAAGATAAACCAACCTGATCAACACCAATCACATTAAAGCATGGTTGGATTTTGAAGTTGTCGAAGCTGAAGCCGTGAGAAAGGACCTCTCGATGAATGTCCATATGGAAAGCCAGATGATGTGCACATAATTCTGAATGTTACTGGAACAGGCACAAGAGCAAGACTTCATTTGTGGAACCTATGGTCGTTCTATCTAGCGAAGATCAATACAAGGGTGACATCGGATATCGAGGATTATCTCTGAATACTTCAAGCTTCGGATATCGAATAGAGCATGCTGGAAGTAGGGAAAGTATCGTGGGTCAAACATTTTGTCAAGAAAAATCCTACCAAAACCTACAAAAGAGGTGCGTGGATTTGCGGAGACACTTTGAGATGCTCGTCGAACACTTCTCTATGATTATTACGATGACATCAAAAGGTTTGGAGATAGGAAATTTGCGGATTGATCCATAGAACTCTTGTTGAAGACTTGAAGAGTTGAAGACTTGAAGACTAGTGCATTAGGATGTTTACTTGGAGCTTGGTTACTCGGTTGTCCTAATTTACTATGTAGTTTTGTATTTTTCTTGTTGAGCTAAATTGTTTTATGTATTGAAGTTATCGTAATCTCTCTTTGTAACTTATCGAAGAACTTACTCTCGGATAGTATTCTATAAAAGATAACTTGTCAAAGATCACACCTTGTGATTTGGTTTATGTCTACTACGCATAATTGAATGATTTGAAAAATCTTAAGAAATGATTAAGTGTTGAATTTATTCACTCGTCAGTTGTAATAGGTTAGGATAGTCATCGTTGGTGATCAAAAGGGAAAATTTGTTGAGAAATTTGTTAGGAAATTTGTTAGATATTTTGTTAGAAATATACATTTAGATTGATCGACAACATGATGACTTATCTTAGTCTCAAAAGGTGATTAGTACTCTTGGTTCACTTGAACATTGTAAAGAGGAAACCCACCAAGTATGATAGTCTAGCTAATCTTGTATAGGATGTTAGGTCTCAAAATGTAATATTTATTTTATGAAGAGAAGACCAAGAAGAAGACATCCAAGCAGAACAAGCTCAACGACATTGAAGACTTGAAGAAAGCACAAGTTCTTGAAGCATTTCTCAGATACCTTAACCAGATATCTTGAAGACACAAATAGTTTTAAACAAGCTGTCACAAGAGATATCTGAGAAATGAAAAGGTCTATCTGAAAACAACGAAAGTGTCAGATATCTATTCTCGGATACCTTGAGCTTTAACCACATTTACGAAACATAAATATATATATTGCAAACAAAGTTGTTTCAATAAAAGTGGTATCGAAGATTGAAGATAAGGGCGTGCAAAGAATCGGATAATACTAGTTTACGATACAAAGCATAGTTCCGATTGACACTCTGAGGACAAAAAGTATAGTACAATGCATTTAATGCGAGAGAGAGATGCGAACAAAAGCAATGGCGACGAAGAAGAAGACAAAACACCTCTGATTATACACGGATATCAATAGTTTGAATTTGAGCTAACGGATACTATTCAACGTCACTCAAATTCATCTATAAATATCAACACTTAGGCGCTTGAGAAGATACATTGACGACGCTGAAACACAGAACTTACTGAACATCTTATTCTCTCAAAGCAAATTACTTATCTTCAAAGCTTTCTGTTGCGACCAAAGCTCTTGATCTTAAGTAGCACTAAAGTTCTAAGTGTCCTGATCCTAAACAAGAATAGCTATACGTGAAAGAGTTGAATTGAAGATCAAGTATAAAGATTCATTCTCTTGAACACTTATCTAAGACTTGGTCGATAAAAGAACAAGATACCATACATTGAAAAGTGTATTAAGTATACTTGATTCACGAGCTATCTGAATAAGCGAATAAGTTATTAAAGAAGCTCATCGACAACACAAACGAAACCAACACCATAAGCGGCATGGATGCAGGAAGTACTTAGTTGGAAAATGGGGAATAACTCCAAGGTTACGAGTATAGGAAGTACTTGATTTGGGAAACTAAGGAATAACTCCAAGGTTATTAGTATAGGAAGTACTTAGCTTGGGAAGCTAGGAATAACTCAAAAGGTTTACAGTATAGGAAGTACTTGGAATGGGGGAACAACTCGGGGAACATTTGGTTGGGAACCATTTGTTTAAAGGAATCTTAGAATAGGATTTTGTAAGGAGAACTCGATTATCTATTCTAGTGAATTCTAGGTCTCTGGAAGACGAAGTGGATTAGTTGGAGGATTCGCCACCTCCAGATACCACTATACTTGTGTTATTTACCTTTCATATTTACTTTGAACACACACACACACACTTTAAGAGTTACACTTATATATCTTAAGTCTTCCGCGCTCTGAATCTAAGTATCAGATATCTTCACAGATATCTGAGAAATTGTGTTTATCGACAAAAGTTTTAAAAGACTATTCGCGCCCGCCCCCCCCCAAGTCTTTTACTTTGCCGTTATCTGGACCAACATAGTCTTCTTAAACTTAATCATTATTCAAAAATACACTAGATAATTCAGTTGAATATTTTCAAATTTGTTTCTTGTTAATATATGCACGATGAAATATTTTTGTTTTCCATTTTCTTAATATATAAATAAATTATTGTGGGATAATTTAAAGAGTATTTAAAACTCATATGCGTCATCAACTTACACACCTATAGACTTTTATTCTTTTATAATTTTTTGAAACTATTATACATTATAAATGTTAAGCCACACAAAGAAAGCATCAGAGTTATATGATAGTTTAGAACAGACGTGTCTACAAAGACCTTTTTCATACAAATTTTTTAAAAACCGACCTATATTATTAAACAAATCATTCATGGTTTTAATTAAAATGCATGTCTATGTTGTCAATATTGATAGTTTTATATAAAAAAAAAAAAGCAGAGTCCATCTTCATAAAACTTATGTTTTTACAACTTAAAAAATAATATATTAAACACTATTAACTTTTACTTAAAATTAACTTTATTAAACTTTTAGAAAAGTCAAGCAAAAAATCAACGGTAAAAGTATTTGCAAACACACATTAACTTTTATTTCAGTATTATTATTAGTGCAACGGTATATTTGAGAGCTTTGTTCTCTTCATCTGAAAACTCACTAATTTGGTTTATTTCGATGAGTCGGTTCAAATTTGATTAGTTGTTAGTATTTTATTACAAATAAGTTCGGTTCATCCGATTCAAATCGATTCGATTCGATTATGTTCGATGAATAGAACATAGCCTAAATTTTGGTATTGATACGTAACTATCTGACTTACAATTGTTATAAGTTGTATGAACATACAATTTATTATAATAACCTTTCAATTTCTTTATAATAATACTCCCTCCGTTTCTGTAAGAGTGTAACAATTTTTCGTTTTAGGCATTTCACTAAAAGTGTTACATTTATTTTATGGAAATTACTTTCATAATACAATTCATTTTTAACCACACATTTTTTAGACCACGTGTACTTTTTTACTCAATTAATATCTCAAACTCATTCTTAACCACATACTTTTGGGGACCATACTTTTTTATTAAAAATTGTGTAAATCAAAATTATTTCAATTTTACGCGAGGAGTAATAACTATGTATATCATCTTTCGGACAAATGAAATCATAATATATTATTTATTTCATTATTAAAGTGTGTGAAATTCAATCGATAATATAATTGAATAGTTATGCATTATATGGAAGAAGTAAAATAGAAATGACTTTTTATTGTTTTTGGGACACATAATAATTTCAAAATCTACCATGCAATAAGTGAAATGAAATTTCATATCGTGTAGATAGTCGAAGGAATGATCGCAACAATCGCACTATCCGACGTTTTATGTTTTATCATTTATTAAAATCTTTCACCTAAAACCACGACAATCGATGTATGAAGTTTTAGGAATGGGTGAGTATAAAAATAGTATTATATGCAAATAGTGTAATATTCAATTTAAATCTTATCAATTCAATTTACTCGATAAAATTCAATCAAATGTGTGACATTTGACAATCTTAAATAGAATGTACATAGTTTGAATTTAACATCTTTTATCCATTTTATTTATTATATAAAACATACTCTAGACTCGAGTTGAGTTTTACCAGATTTTCGTATTTGTTTCTCCACTCCACATTACGCTACTCGAGTTGATTTACTATTCATCAACGCTATAACTTAAATCTTCAAAACTCAAATATGCCAATAAACCTTTTAAAAATCACAAGTCAATATCAAACATAAAATTTAAAAAATTAACTCCAGTTGAGTTACTATTCAACTACTCTGAATTTCAACTCTGGGTAAAACACTAAACTAATTACTTTATAAACAAAAATAATTAATTAAAAATATCACCACACATTATAATAAAATACTCCATCCGTTTAGTAAATGTGTTACAATTTTTCGTTATGGACATTTCTATTAAAGTGTTACATTTTCTTTTATGGAAATTACTTTTATAATAAAATTCATTTTTAACAATATATATTTGGGGCCACGTGTACTTTTCCACTCAATTAATATTTTATACTCATTCTTAACAACATACTTATACTTATGGGACCACATATATTACTTTTATATATCTTTTTTATGTTCAACACAATTGTTACAATTTTAGTGAAACGGTGCAGTGATTATAAACACCACTAATACCATAAAATCAACACATAAATCGTCCCACCTCCTAATACCTCAAAAGTCATGTTGGATAACATCTCCGAACTTGTAATTCCAACAATTAGATAAATATTTGTCAATAGTCAATTGAATGTACACAAATCTAGAGCCACACACTTTTGCTTCTTTCAGTCAGTTTATTTTCCTTTTCAACTTGCCATTTTACATTGTATAAAGTAAAATAAGTCTCATAAGAGGCGATTTTATGGAAAGATTAAAATAGACGGACAAACATTGTTATATAAAAAAACATTAGAGGTTTTATTAAAAACATCTATACACGAAAAATGATATAAAATGTTTACTTTAAAAACATTAATTACTCATATTGTTTAAAACACTATAAACATGCTTAAAGAACATCAATCCATCTTTTAGGTCTATCACTAATACACGTGTATTTCAATACTTTGCGAATATAAATTAGTATGTGTAAATTACCGAATAATTGATAACCGAATCTGAATGTTAATGTAAGACAGCTTAATTCACATAACTCTTCCTCAAAATCGTTTATAGGTAATATGTAATGTATAGCTTTATTGTCACCATGTATATATTTTTTGTATCTGCAAAACTCTTGGTGGATGATTTATCCACGGATCATCTCTCAGTCACATAAGTGAATATGATTTTTCAAGCAGCTCTCACTCATCATATCCATCGGCCATGCCTAGAGTCACCATGGAACCAGACTCTGATGTGCTTGCCTTTGATGTTTCGCTAAATGCTCGGTCAGGTCGATCCAAAGATTTTGAGGCCCCATGTGAAATTTTCAAAATGAGCCCCACATATCAGTATAATTAAAAATAATAAAAGATTCATATAGTATAAAATTCAAATCTTGTTTCCTAATAAAATAATATACATAATATATCACTTTAAAAATGTAACATTGCAAGTGTTATTTGAAAGAAAATCATATATTATCACTACCATGATACTGAAATTAGGGCCCGCAAATATTTGTGGCCCTGTGCAGATAATTCAATCTTCAACGTTAAATTTATAATCTAATGGATCAAAATAAGTGACTGAAGTTAGTCAAGGCGACACTGACAATAGAAAATCCCTTTTAACTTAGATGAATGAACTAAGTTTCAAGAAATGCATGGACGAAACTTACTTGCAAATGACTCTTTACTTCATCGTTCGTGAGACCATCAACTTTGCATAAGCTCTCTGACTTGTTTTGGAGTAGCAACTGTTGAGCAAGAACAATATAAATATTAGAATCAAGAACCTTGATTTATGAATCAATCTAATCCTACTCCATATGTCGCATGTCTGCATTGAAGAAACCCTTGGGCATCTTCATCATCTTCATCGTCTCTCAAAATCAGAAGTTGAGATCAATTGACCTAGATTAGGACAATTTATACCTGAGTTCGAGTCATAATTTTGGTAGTTTAGGTTTTATGTGTTCAATTATACCGTAAAATGGCGTTATATTAATATAAAGATTTGTTACGTATAAAAGGCGGCGTATTTTGGTGTCAATCGGAATGGAAGGAATTTACTAAAAATAGTGATATTCTCTTTGATATGTAGCGTGTGAATTAATAATGATACTTCTATATTTTATAAATCGAAAAAGTTGCAAGATTTTAGGAATTTTATTGGAACTCTTCTTAGTTATATATGTAAACAACCGAACTGTAGGTGAGTAAAATGGGATTCTAATGTTATGTAATGTCTAAATATTGAGAAGTCTTATTTATGCTGGAAAATTCAATTTGCTTAGTTTTTTGGTTAGATAATGATGGCACTTTGAACTATATTTAATTTTAAAACCCATATAATTAGGGAAACATAACAACCATGATTTGATTCGCAGAGAATTGGCCGTCTTGTGGAAAGAATTCAAAATACAACTCGATTAATAGTTCAAATATATGATGATTAAAATTTATTTTTTGGCTTGGATTTGCCACGTCAACTTTTTGCATAGGTGGCATATCTCTTCTCCCATTCCATCATCACTTTTGTCATATATATAGATAGGTGAACAACAGTGCATTATATATATTAAACAATTTCCCTTCCTGTAAGTTTAAACATTACATTTTTTTCCATAAAATTTGCAGGATGAAATGATTGGTGCTGAAAAAGACTTGGAACTCATTACAAAGAGTGGATGTAAATCAACGGATCACAAATAAGATGGAGATTGCCATCCTGGGACCGAGGTCGTTAGATTATTAGATTGTAATTTGATAGGACATTAATGGTTTGTTTTATAAAACAATTATTAGAATGTAATTTGATAGGAAATTAATGGTTTGTATTATAAAACATTTATCGCATAACGTCCTCGGTTCTGGGCTCAAGCAAAACAGGCAACTCAGGTACGTCTCTAATAATTTTCATCTCAATTAAATTCGTTCAGCTTATAGCATTTAGTTGGTGAATTTATTATACATATAATTAGTCGATCCGTACTATCATATGTAGCATATAATATTAGGTTGGGGCACTCTCAAGTAAAAAATTATAATTAGACTAACCAATTATAGTGTAAAATCTGACAGTGGAGTACGTATGAATTAATAGGAATAACAAAGTATTTATTAATAATTAGAATTGAGAAGAAAGGTTCAATAACATTACTAACTTATTGGAAGCTTGCCCTTTCCCGCAATTGCATCTTGGTCAATTCCCTGCCTCTTCTTTGGTGCAGATGCTACCTCCTACAATTCTTGGCAGCTGAGATAAAGACAATTCAGTGATCAAATGGGACAAAGCTTCCCTGTCAGAATCAGGCCTATAATAGAGAAAGCCAAAGTGCATTATGAAAGAATAAGGAACTGAAAGCATTTGCAGGTAGATGTTTTTTCCTGGATGACTGAAATAATTAATCGCATCGTCACTGAGCGAGGGGACATAATGCTTGATGTGAATTGTATTGTCTTGAGCAAATATTATGCCACTGTTGTCTCAACAGCTCAGTCTCTATTTCGTCAGAGAAGAATACCTGAAGCTCAATGACAACTCTTAAGGATAAATCCACAACTATCATCTCAGGAGCTCAGGTACTATTTTATTGAATAAGAGAGATTGAAGGTCAATCACTATCCAAAGGGGAATTCCTCAATGTCCTGTTTCCTTCCGTTCTTTCTAGTTTCCACATTACCATTTACATCAGGCTAGGCTAGGCATAGGAAAGGGAAAACTAAAACATAACGTTATATATCACGAATCACGGTGTAGCTACGATATAAAACCTCTCCTGTTCACCAAATATTTTACTCGTCTGTACTATTGTCTATTCATTGCAGTGTGAATAGATATACTAACTCCTTATAAACTAAAGTTCTGATCACCGCGAAAACCCTCACCCATGCTATCCAGGCCAAACACACCCAGCCACTCGGAATTCAAATAAGCTAATTCGACAAAGTGCCGACTAATTTGAAGCTAACATCAAAAGTCCCTTCCCATCCAGCATTAATCGACTAATTCAAATAAGCTGATTCGGCAAATTTCTGACTAAGTTGAAACTAAAATCCCAATCCCATCCAGAATTAATCAAACAGGTAAACTAACAACAAACAACTCAACTACAGAAAAACAAACGGTAATATAATAGAAATAGAAAGGAATTAGCCAATTAGACCTGAGCAAGCACTGGTTTGGCCAAATTCGATCCTCGAAAGAAACCGACAGCTTCAGCTCCACTAAATATCCCATCACGATCCAAATTCGCACTCAAAAGCCTCGAATTGCTCCGATCCTGCACCCGCCATTTTTCAACCTCTCGATCACTTCATCAAATGACATCAAAATGCTCAGGCAACATGTAGGATCAACGGACGACGATAAATTGGGTATAACACCAAGCAGCATATCTGTGTTTTCCTGTACAAATTTCGCCTCTGCTTGGAATTCGATTCGATTGAGTTTGAATTCCTACCAGTAGAACGTTGGGAATAATCAATCGATCGATCTAATCGAGCTACTCTAATGATGGGAAATAGGAACAGGATTGAAATCTTCCTTTGTCTCTTCATTTTTATTAGCTTGCAAAATGTGGAATGTGATGTTACATTATGGCCAATATAATGAGGCTAGGAGTTGACGCGCCTTGGGCAGTGCAAAAGTGATTCAGGTTAAATTTGTTATGGGTGAACTGGATTTGGTGTACAACTCTCGAGGATTGTAGGATTATGTGGAGGGAGGCAGGTTCAAGAACGATGTTCCAATCTTTGGATGAATGTGTTACGATTGAGGATCTTGGACATTTCATCAATCAAGAGAGATGCACGCATATATATAAATATATATAATGATAGGGTTGCGCATATGAGTTAATAACGGAATAGGGGGGCGTATCGTTATGTAACAAACATTAACGACTTGGTAAATAATTACGGGAAGTTGAAGAATATTTAAAATTTAAATACCTATACAATTAGGAAACAACTATGAGTAATCGACAATGATTTGAACTAATAAATCTATCCGATTGGTGGTTAGTGGACTGATAGAGATATATTTTCACTATAATTAGATTAGGTTATCCTTAAAATTAGGGATTTGTTTAAACTATGAGTGCAGGAGAAGAAAAATTCAAATATATATAGGGTTTTGATGCTTGAATTATTAGTGATTTATAAGTGAATTTTTTTGGGTTTCGGTTTGCTACCTAGGATTTTTGCATACGTTGCATATCTCTTCTTCCATTTAGATCATCACTTTTATCATATATATAGATGTGGTTCGAAATCCAGATCTTCTATTTAGTTAATTTCATACTAATATCTAAGCAGATTTCTAAGAATTATATCCTAGGTAATTTTAACTGATTGAGCTAAATAATAACATATTTTAAAAATATGATCTTCACTGTATGTGTTGCTCTACTTCATAAATTGTTTATTTATCATTTTTCTTATAGCTGATTTCTTCACATCTAGCTAACAACTTATTAATATTTGATTGCAACGTACAATGCTAAGTTAAACTCAGTAACAATCTTGTGGGATACATGGCAAGGAAAAAGATTGATAACAAACTACAACGGTGTTGATTCTTAACATTATTCGTTTAGTATAGGTTGTAGCGTCATGTTTCGATATAACTCGGTCCACATTTTGATAATTAAGTGTTTCCAATGCATCTAACCCTTCTTTTTTTGAGCACATCGAATCCGCTCAACGACTTTACAATTACAGTCACATAGGTTTCATCAGCATGTCCTTAAGCCCTTCAAGGAAGTAACAAATCCTCGAAAAATTCAAGTGTTCAAAAAACATCCGCCTACAAAATACGATACATAGATTAAAAAATAATCTCAATTAATGTAAATTAATAAAGGTGACTTACCATTCACATGTGATAATAGACATCATGATTGTTAGCGTTTTGACATGAGTTCAAGAGTTTAGCATTGGAACAGATTGGCGTTTTCGAAGTTATACATGGAGTTACGACATATTTGATCATCAAATAGAATCCTGGATATTTTTGAATAGTAGCAAACTTCTTTAGAATGCAAAATAATCAACATAATAAAATTATGCTCTAAGTATAGATATAGTTTCATCGCATGAAAATGAAATATGCTCATAACGTACCATTTCATCACTTTCTTACTCTTTGACGTTGTTGATGGCCACTAAAAAGATGATGTACATCTATCTGCAAGTGATTTGATAAATCCAAAAAAGTAGTCGGATACTTCAGTTTAGGAGGCATTAGACCGGATAGATTTGTTGATTTTCATTTCATTTATGGTGATTCTGGCGTGAGAAGTAATTGATTGGCTCTCTTCATCAATATATACATTTGATTTGGAGTGATGGAGAAAGAAAGAGATTTCTTTTCTCATTATTTGTTCTATTCAAATATTGCTATTCTTTGTGAGATGACAAAATAAATGAGATTTTTAAAACTTTTATTTGTTGTTTGAATCTCGTATATCCTGAGTTTCAGTATATTGTTATAGTTGATTGAGTCCGATTTATTTGGATTATTTAACAGAAATTATATAAAATCTTGTATCACTTTCATTTAATACTATAAATAGGATAATTAGCTTGAATGTAGGGGGTCTGATTGGATACTCTCTCGTTTTGTCATAGCCATTCAAAATTAGATTGAATTAACATTCCATATAAAATGACTAAAAATAGACAATGCACTTGATTTAGACGGTTATGAAGATGAATGATGACTTT
This sequence comes from Plantago major, assembly GCA_026545765.1. NCBI lineage: Eukaryota > Viridiplantae > Streptophyta > Magnoliopsida > Lamiales > Plantaginaceae > Plantago > Plantago major. The sequence continues at coordinate 52,806 of JAIFAC010000234.1, read as the reverse complement.
TTCAATACAAATAACAATGAATTATAATTTATGTATTTTAACTATAATTAGATTACTTAACCCGTAAAAATAGGGAAGCTTTAAAACTACTTATCTGTATCAAATTAGGCGTATGGATAGAAGAAGAAAAATAAATTCAAATTTATGTTGACCGGATGACTCAAATATTAGTGAATTATAAATGAATTATTTTTTGCTTCGTTTTGCCACCTAGGATTTTGCATACGTGGCATAGCTCTCATTCCATTTTCATCATGACTTTTATCATATATATAGATTTCCTTGGTATTAGGGACATGAAACAATAAAAATAGATTTATACATTGTGTTAGATATTTTGTTAGAATATCTGTTTAGATTTTGTTCAGCAACATGATGCCTTATCTTAGTCTCAGAAAGGTGATTAGTACTCTTGGTTCACTTGAACATTGTAAAAGAGGAAACCCACTAAGTATGATAGTCTAGCTAATCTTGTATAGGATGTTAGGTATCAAAATGTAATTTTTATTTTATGAAGAAGACCAAGAAGAAGACATCCATGAAAGCTCAACATTTGAAGATTTGAAGAAAAGCGCACAAGATTCTTGAATCATTATTCAGATATCTTAGCGGATATCTTGTGAAGCGAGCAGTTTCAAACAAAGTGTCATAAGAGATATCAAAAAAGATACATATCGAAAACAAGGAAAGTGTCCACAGATATCTATTCTCGATACCTTGAGCATTAACCACGTTTACAAAAGAAACATATATTGAAAACAAAGTTGTTTCAATGAATAACAAGTGGTATCTGAAGAATGAAGATAAGGACGTGCAAAGAATCAGATAACACAGGTTTCTGATATAAAGCATAGTTCCGTTGACACTCTGACAAAAAGTATAGTACAAAGCATTTAATGCAGACAGAGATGTGCGAATAAAAGCAACGGCAACCGAGAAGAAGACAAAACACACTTCTGATTATACGAGATATCGATAGTTTGAATTTGAGCTAACGGATACTATTCAAGCGGCACTCAAATTCATCTATAAATATCAACACTTAGACAACTTGAGAGAACACACGAACACAACTCGAACCTTGAATATCTTTGAAACATACGATCTCTGATCTTACTCTCTCAAAGCTTCTTACTTATCATCAAAGCTTTCTGTTGCGACTAAATCTTTTGATCTTGAGTAAACACTGAAGTTCTAAGTGTCCTGATCCTAAACAAGCAAAGCTATCTGTGAAGGAATTGAATCAAAAGATCAACTATCTGAGATTCATTCTCTTGAGCAGATATCATAAGACTTAATTGTTAAAATCGAACAAGATACCATCTGTTGTAAAGTGTATTAAGTAACAGTTCACAGAGCTATCTGAATAAGCGAAAAGTTATTAAGGCGCTCATCGACAACTCAAACGAAACCAACACCAAAACCGGCGTGGAGTGCAGGAAGTACTTAGTTTGAAAAATGGGGAATAACTCAAGGTTAGGAGTATAGGAAGTACTTGATTTGGGAAACTAAGGAATAACTCCAAGGTTATTGAGTATAGGAAGTACTTAGCTTGGGAAGCTAGGGAATAACTCAAAGGTTTCTGAGTATAGGAAGTACTTGGCTGAAGAAGCTAGGGAACAACTCAGGGGGAACATTTGGTTGGGAACCAATTGTTCAGAATCTTAGAATAGGATTATTGTAAGGTTATCTCAATTATCTGTTCTAGTGAATTCTAGGTCTCTGATAGACCGAAGTGGATTAGTTGGAGGATTACGCCACCTCCAGATACCACTATACTTGCTGTGTCATTTACGTTTCTGTATCTATACTTGAACACACACACACTTATTAACTGTTTCTACACTTATCTTTATTAAGTCTTCCGCACTCTGATTCTAAGTATCAGATATCTATTCAGATATCTGAGAAACATTTGTTATCGACAAAAGTTTTAAAAGACTATGAGTGATGCACCCGTTCAGATATCTATTCAGATGTCTCTGAGTGATGCACCCGTTCTCAAACCAGAGAACTACGAGAAATAGAAAAATAACATGATGCTCCACCTTGAAGCCATAAGTGACGAGATGATCGAAGTAATAAAGAATGGCCAATAGTCATTCAACAACTTAAGCAAGTCATGGAGGTTTCGAGTGGAAGAGATAGAGATCAAAGCGAAGGATCTTCACAAACAGATGCGTCAACTAGTGGAAGATCTACTGGTCACGTTATTTACGAACCAAAGCCCAGAGAACTCTGGACATCGGAAGATGCCAAGAGAAATCGTCTGGATGGTCAAGCTCGTAACATCATCATCAGATCGACACCAGAGCACATCTGATGTAAAGCGTGGGTGCTAAAACGGCGAAAGTTGCCTGGCAACTGATTGAAGAAATCTGTGCCGGAACTGAGAAAACCAAGGAAAACAAGTTTGAAGTTCTAAAGTTGAAATTTCAAAATTTCAAACAAGGTCCCACTGAAACTCTGGAAGAATTTGATTTCAGATTTACCACTCTCATGAGTGATATGGCAGCACTTGGGGAAAGCAATAGATACTCTCAGTCAGAAAAGATTAAGACTATTGTTAGAAGTCTTAACCACAACTGGGAGCATACTAAATTCTTTTATTTTAACCAAGGTATGCCAAATATCACTCCAGTGGAACTTTTCTCTCATCTTGCTACTGTTGACTATGAGACAACTCAGAGAGAACAAACAACTGAAAAGTTGCAGAATCTTGCTCTAGTTACTCAAGGAACTTCTGAAAAGAAGAAAAGCAAGGAGGAGACTGAGGATGCTCTTGCTGCAAAGCAAATGAGTAAATTTGTCAGTCGAGAAATTGAGAGAAGAAAGGCCAAAGAGAAGCTGAAAAAGCATCTAGGCTCAAACTATCACCAGTACAAAAATATGCAAAGCTCGCTGAACAAGCCAGCTCAAAAAGCATCATGTACTGAGGAAGCGGAAATTGGAAACGATATCTGTTTCTATTGTCAGAAACCTGGCCATTTCAAGAAGGATTGTCCTGCCCTCAACAAACTAAGGACAGGGGACTAGAAGATAGAAGAATCTTCCGAAGAAGCCAGAAAGCTTTGTTAACTGAAGAAAGAAAGAAAATCCAAATTCAGCTGGATGCTCTAGACGTTGAGATAGATTCTGAAGATGACAATTCAGATGATTCAACCCTACCATCACCAGAATTATGTGGAGTTACTCATGATATAATCGACTTCGGCCTCAAGAAGAATGAAATGTGTGGAGTTCTTTGAAATTGTGGACAGACATCTCAACATAGAAAAGCATCTTATGGTGATGAGGTAACACATACTTCTTGCTACACTTATGAAAGTGATGAAGAGGAAATAAAAATCTAGAAAATCTCGAAAGAACTTGACATCTATGAAAGAGAATTTCTAATGATCCGAGCTAGAGAAAACCTTGAAGAAGAAAAGAATTCTCTTGAAAAGGAAAATTCTCAATTAGTTAAAGAATCGAGAGAAAGGATGCTGAAAATGCATTTCTCAAAGCTCGATATCTGAGGCCGAAAAGTCACATGAAAAAGCAATGCATTTGAGTTACGAAAGAATTATGAAAATCTTCTTTACGAAAACAAGGAACTCAAGAAGAAAGAACTATCTTTTCAATCTTATGCCAAAGCTAGTGACACTCTTCTTGAAGTACAATCTTTAAGAGATCCTTGAGAAGAAAGGACTTGGTGAATACGCAGACATGATTGTTCTATCACTACGAGTAAGAGTAAGGAGAAAAGAAAATTTGTAAGTACTCAATGAGCGTTTCCCATGCAATCTATAGTATCGGTGAAAAGACAAAGATTGTTGACAAAGGAAAGGCGATTCGCGACTAGACCTTTGTGGGAAAAACAAGTCAAAACAAAAGCTGTTGGGTATGTTTACGAAAAGAAACACGACTGAAAAGTGTAAACACCAGTGCTATGTCTCTCAAAAAGGTAGAATTGCGGAGGCGAATTCTCCCATGTCACTTTTACGGAAAGAAATTGGATCAACGAGACTAGCAAAGGCGCTAAGAAAAGACCTCGATAGCTTCAAGTGCTCAAAGCGGCATTGGCTAGAAAGGCATCGGAAAACAACTTGCTCATGAGTACAAGCGAGCAAGAGCGATGGTGAAAGCTAGAATTACTCAAAGCAATTATCGAAGTGGAAGTTAAATCAAGCCCTTGAAAAATGAATGCCGAGGCTAGAAGAAATCGCAAGGAAGGCTAACTTTCTTGAAAAGCAAACTCGAAAACTGACAGTGTCTGAGCGCATCATATGGAGCACCTAGGAACACACCAAGGAAGAAAATAATTCTTACTAATGATAACTTTCATTCAAAAGAATTCCTCCTTACGTTCTGTCAGACAAAAGCATATTTCAAAGAAATTCATTCAAAATGGATTCCTCTTGGAAGAACTTTTGATTACGGTTCCATCAAAGATATGAGAACCTAATCTCTGTTTCTGTTGTGCGAGAATGCTTCTGGACTAAAGCACAATGGCTATTTGATAGTGGATGCGAAAGCACATGGCGGAGACAAAGCAAATCTGGTTGATTACAAAGCTTGCAACACAGGACCGGATATCAGTTCTTTGGAGGAGAATTAAATCCCTCTGGGATTTGGCAACATCAAATTAGGAACTTTAACAATCAGCGTATTACATGTTGAGGATTTGAAATCTGATCTATTTAGCATGAGCAGGTTTGCGACAAGGGTTTTACTATAAAATTCAAAGCTAAATCGCAAACTAATTGACAATGAGTCAAAGCGATCTTAGTTAGACGGCGAAAGCGATCTTTATGTTGCCGATTAGGGGCATATCTGCCAGTGAAGAATGTCTCATGGTGAGTCAATCTGGTCACCGGAAGAGCTTTGGTTATAGCACAAAAGAATGAGTCACTTGAACTTCAAAACTACGAATATACTTGCGAAATAGTTAGTGGTTGGTCTTCCCAACATCTTCGAAAGGATGGTATCTGCGCACTTTGTCGGATGGGAAACAATCTAAGATCTCTTTCAAATCCAAAATCAGACACTCTAGTGTTAGACCACTGCAACTTTTACATATGGATCTATTTGAATCATCTGTAACTAGTTATGTAGGAAAGAAGTATGGTCTGGTTGTTGTAGATGACTTCTCAAGATTCACTTGGGTTGTCTTCCTGAAACACAAGTCGATGCCGAGTGGAGATACCAAACTTGCTGAAAAAGCTTGAAGTCATGAAGAATGACAAGGTATCTGCAATCAGAACAGACCATGGTACTGAGTTTGTCAACCAGTACATAAAGGAGTTTTGTACCTGCAAAGGTATACAACACCAACTTTCCTCTGTAAGAACACCTCAACAAAATGGTGTTGCAGAAAGGAAAAACAGAATCCTTAAAGAAGCTGCAAGGACAATGCTAGCTGACACTGAGATAAGTGAAATATATTGGGTTGAAGCTGTAAACACAGCCTGCTACACTCAGAACAGATGCTTGATAAACAAACACCATGACAGGACCCCCTATGAAATCTTGGTTGGAAGACCTCCTAATATCAAACATCTGAGAGTATTTGGTTGTAGATGTTTTGTTCTAAACAATGGGAAAGATTATCTGAGAACATTTCAACCAAAGGCAGATGAAGGTGTTTTTCTTGGCTATTCCACAAATAGCAAAGCTTACAGAGTTTACAACAAAAGAACAAAGAAAATTGAAGAATCAGTTCATGTTGTATTCTATGAAGGAAGTAAGAAAACACCTCCTATTGATGAACTCTCAGAAAAGTTCAAAGAACTATTACTGAGGGATCCTAAAGAAGAATCCTCAGAAAGGAAAAACATCTTTATGGAAAGTGAGGATGACTCTGACGTAGAAAAGCTTGAAAAGCCTAGTAACAACAAGATGACTCACAGACATGATGAGGAATTTCCTATGAGTTTTCCAGAAATGGAACAGGTTACTGAGAACCTTCATCATGAAGAGGTATCTGAAAAAGAGAATGCTGAAATGCATGTCTCAGATATCTCTAACACTGAAAAAGTGTCAGATATCCATGACATTTCCCATATGTCAGATATCTCAGATACTGAAAAAGTATCAAAACAAAATCTTAGTGATTCACATTCAGATCACCTGGATATTGATCCTACTAGCACTAAACCTATGATGAAATGGATCAAAGATCATCCTACAAAGGATATAATTGGACCAATTAATCAGGGTGTTAGGACTAGAAGAGCAATAGCTGAAAATGCTAACTCTCTCTTTGGATGTTTCATCTCGAATATTGAACCTAAAAACATAGAAGAAGCATTAGGAGACCAAGACTGGATCTCTGCAATGCAAGAAGAGTTGGATCAATTTGAGAGAAACAAAGTCTGGAAACTAGTTCCATTTATAGAAGGAATATCTGTGATTGGAACTAAATGGTTTTCAGAAACAAGATGAATGAATCTGGTGAAATAACCAGAAACAAAGCAAGATTGGTTGCGAGGATTTACTCGGTGAAGGCTTAGATTTTGTGAGTCATATGCACGGTTGCTTGATTGGATGCAATAAGACTCTTTCTAGCCTTTGACTCATAAAGATTTCAAAGTTTATCAGATGGATGTCAAAAGTGCATTCCTAAACGGTGAACTTGCAGAAGAAGTCTATGTTGAGCAACCACCTGGGTTTGAAGTTTCCTCAGAAAGTAGAATGGTCTATAAACTACAGAAAGCTCTGTATGGACTGAAACAGGCTCCAAGAGCATGGTATGACACTTTGGCCAAATACCTACTAGAAAGTGGTTTCAAGAAAGGTGAAGTTGATAAAACTTTATTTACCTTAAACCATGATGGGAAACTACTCTTAGTTCAAGTATATGTTGATGACATCATATTTGGATCTAAGGACAAGCAACTTTGTAATGACTTTGCAAATCTCATGAAAAGCAAGTTTGAGATGAGCATGATGGGAGAAATGAATTATTTCCTAGGATTGCAAGTCAAGCAACTCAATGATGGAATATTCATTAGTCAAACAAAGTATGCAAAAGACAAAATTCAATCTTAAGCCTTCTGAAAAGAATGCTAAGATACCTATGAGCATTGGAACCAAAATGACCTATACTGAATCAGATAAGAGTGTTGAATAACATAAGTATAGGAAATTGATAGGTTCACTACTTGACCTCACTGCAAGTAGACTGATATTCAATATGCCGTTGGAGTATGTGCTAGATTTCAGACAAATCCAATGCAAACACACTACAACATTGCTATGAAAATATTAAGGTATGTGAAGGGTACAGTAGATGTAGGATTGTGGTATCCTAAAGAAAGTGGATTGAGTTTAGCTGGGTACTCAGATGCTGATTATGCTGGATCATTGCTTGATAGGAAAAGCACCTCAGGAACTTGTGGTTACGGGCACTAGACTTATCTCATGGTTTACCAAAAAGCAAAACTCAATTGCAACTTCTACCACAGAGGCTGAATATATTGCTGCTGGTTGTTGTGCAACACAAATTCTGTGGATACAACAACAACTTAAAGACTATGGACTCGATGAAAAAAAAACTCCCATTTTCTGTGACAACACAAGTGCTATTGCGATTACACAGAATCCTAAATTTCATGCCAGAACAAAGCACATTGATGTTAGACATCACTTCATCAGAGACCATGTTGAAAAAGGCAATATAGAGATACTCAAGATTGGCACTGAAGACCAACTTGCAGATATCTTCACTAAGCCACTACAAGAAAATAGATTCTTAGCCTTAAGACATAGTCTTGGACTAATGGAACTACCAATGAACTGAAAAAGTTCAGATATCTGGAACGGGTATCCAGAAAAGAGAGAAGAGTTATCTGGAACGGGTATCCAGAAAAGAGAGAAGAGGTATCTGGAACGGGTATCCAGAAGTCAAAAAGGATAAAGAGCAAAAAGATAGCTTAAGATCTACGAGGCGGAACTCGGATATACGAATCATTCTATAAATGGGGAACACTAAAGAGAATAGTATAACTATATGCATCGACTACTCTCTTGAAACTGCATTATTTCTATCTTGATGAAAAACTTGGAAAAATCCTAAGTATAAAATGATTGAGATCGACCGGTGTCCTTGCTCAAGCAATTGTGATTGAGATAGCTATTAGCCAAAATTCATTAAATGGGCACAATTACATTTGTTGATTGTGATCATTCTTTGGAGAAGCAATGGTGACCCTTGATGAATTCAAATGCTTGATCTGAGCGAAATTAATTCACGATAAATAGTGAATTGTAAAAATTCGACAAAGACCACTTTGCATTTAATGCGAAGTTACTTTTGATCATGCCGACTGCAATTCACGAAGCGTACACACAAAATCAATTTGTCTGTTGAGATTCACTTGCTATATATATAGGATTTTGGCAAAGAAAATCACTTTTGCCTAATCCGAAATTTCAACTTGCATCAAAATAGCAAAAACCTTCTCCTAATCCTCTGCAACATCTCTAAAATCTCTGCAAATCTTGATTAAGTTTTTCTGAAAAGAATCACTCAATCGAATCTCTTTCAAACACAAGCTTCAAATCCTATACTATATAAAGAGATGGCTTCCAAGAACACTTCGATCTGAATCCCAATCCTCCAGATGCTTGAAAAGCAAGCACGAGTTGGTTATTATTAACAATCATTGGTAGGAGCTTTTAATCCTAACCATTGGACTTCAAGTCACAGAATGATTTGGGGTGGTGCCATGGTTGAGAATACCTCAACGCCGCAATAGAAAACCAAAGTGATGAAAATTGATTCTTGACATGCTTGAAAAGGCACAAATCAAGGGTTTTCTATTTGCTGCGCCATGGAATTTCATCACTCGATGTGTTGGAATTTTACAACAACTCAGGATTATTTCTGTGTATCAAGACACCTTTGAAATAGTGTCTATCAAAACCTCGATCGAGGAAAGGAAATCATACGGACTTAACAACTTCATAAGTTGTTTGAGGTTCAAAATCTTGGAAAGGATTTTGAAATAAACACCAAGGATGATGAACTCCTTGAAGGTGTTAAAGAACTTTCTGATGGCGTGTGTGATCTTGAAAATCGGATACACCCAGAGTTCAAGCTTCTCGACATCGAACCGGACATCATTGGTTCCTGGATGTACTAGCTTGCATTCTTCACAGATGCTTTGATGGTCTACAAGGAGGTGCTGACTAGATAAGCCAAGAGCGATGGATCATGATGTTCTTGCTTTGAATCAACAAGACAAAAGTGGAAAACCCTTTTAAGCGGGAAAATGCGCCTTCATGAAATTCGTGAAGAAGATTGAAGGCTTGAGCCTAAGATTGTCAAATGACTAGCTGAGCGAAAGGACACGAGGGTATGGTGCGAAGATATGCTACTTGCTGGAAAAGCTTGGCATTGAGCTCGGAGAAGGCAATTTGAAATGCATGACGGTAACTTACTCTACAAATGCAGTATACAAATCGATGAAAAAGGTTCTTGGGTCTCGAAAGGTCTAAGAAGAAAAATCTGAAAAGATATCTGAAGAAAAGGTTGCGACCAAGAAGCCCAGAACTTCAAGAAAGAAGTCTGCTGGCAAATCAGAAGACACACCTAAAGAGGTTGTCAATTCTCAGATATCTGCAAGCATGGCAGATGAACTCATCAATGCTGCAAAAGAGTTATCAACTACTGAACAAGTAAACTCAGCAAGAGAAAGTGCTTTCAGAAATGTTGCGACTAATGCAGAAAGCCTTGCTGATGAACTCATAATATTTGCCAAGAATGGTGAAACGACAAGCCCCATCTGCAGAAACCGCAGGAATAATGGACCAATCAGTTCCCAATGTTGATGAGTGCTCTGACGATGAAGATGATGAACTAGTCATCTCTCAAGTCCTAAAAGGAACAAAGAGGGCTAAGGTTACTGAAAAAGTAACTGGTGATAAGGTATCTGAAGAAGAACCTACACCACAGGTTGCTGAACCTATAGCAAAGGTTGTTGGTGCAAACACATCATCAGGGAATGACTCTCTTGCACAACTTCACAAAGCCCTGATGAGTGGTATTTTAGTGCTGGCAGATGCTGATGGAAATGCCACATCTAAGAATCTGGAAGAACACTCTACTCATCAATCTTCTGCTTCCAGACAACCACAACAACCACAAAAACAACAACTACAACAGCCACAAGTGGTTGATGAAATGGTAAATGAACTCCATTTTGAATTACCAGCAATACAATATGCTGAAGAAAATCCTGTAATTGAGCAGGTTCCCCAACTCAATGAGAGGGATCAAACTGAGACATCTACTCAGAATGATCAACCAGGGGAGGCAACTGAGTTGCATACTCAGGAAAGGTGTGAAGTACCAGAAACTTCAAACAAAGAAGCGACCTTGGGACAAGGCGACCAATGTATAGAAAGGTCACAAGTTCGAGACCAATCGACTAAAGCGCCGTAAATGGTGGTTTAACTCTTACCTTGTGAAAAATTTTTGTACTTATAAATCTTGTTACCTTATAAGAATTTCTTTATTACAGATTTGAGTTAGAACTTGAAAACAAGAGGAAGCTGAGAAGCTTACCTCAGATACTGAAAAAGAGGTTCCTTCAACCTCAACTCTTGAGAAATCTGAGCCTGTGCCACAGGTAAATGATTCTTAAAGAGAACTAATTTTTCAGTAAAAATGTTTGTATGCTCATTCATGATAAATGTTTCTAACAGGCTCAAGCGAGATGGAAGAAGATAAGGCAGAAATGCCAGAGACAAACCCAGAAACCAACAAGGTTTCTGAAGAACTCATCACTGAGCCTTCAAACTTGAAGGTATATGACAATCAAGTGATAAGTATTCTTCATCCTGGGTCATCTTTTATCTCTTCTAATAATCAATACTTTCTACTTACAGGCTAATTCAGAAGTAGAAATGCAAGGGGATAAAGTTGCCACTTCCCCTACATCAATGGAAATTGATGAAGCCCCTAAGGAAACATCACTCGAAAGAACACCAGAAACTGCACAAGTTTCTGAGAAAAATGAATCTGAGCTTCCTGATAAGGAAGTAAGTAGCTCAAATCAGAATTCATTAAAAGCATATTTATGCATAGATTCTTTCAAACTATTTCCTAAGTATTGTATTTATCTCAGGTTCAAGAAAGAAAGGTTGATGAGGACCAGACTTCCAAGTCTCCACCTCACAACAAGATATCTGAGACACCAATCGTCTCAGTAGAACAAGTATCTGAGCCTGATGTTCATACTCAGGTAACTCAGAAACTAAACTACACTTCTACTCAGATATCTACAAAAGTTTTGAAACTCACTCAAAACTCTTTCTTTCAGGCTCAAACAGATGCAAAGCAGGTTCCCATTGAAGAAACAAGGGACCTACTTCACTTCTTCAAAGCTCACACCCTGCCAAAGCATATTCAATGCTTCAAGAAATGGCAGAAGTTAAGGTGCTCTGATCTCTCTGAAATATTGAGAATAACTGATCAACCAACCAGACGAGCACGAGCTCTTGACCTGGAAATGTATGTCCAAGCAATGTTCCCTACAGAACAACATTCAGTTGCGACTCTACTACACAAGGACTTTTCCAGAGAAGTGGCGCATAGTTTGATACATGCCTTTGAACAGGCAGATGGTCAGACAAGATTACAGATGGCATTCAAGCGATTCGCCTGAACTCGCAACTCATACCTTCTGAACAAGAAGAAGTTAATGGGCAGAAGATCACTATCCCAGAAGTGATCAATCTTGTATCTGAAGATGATGAGGAGGAAGAAATGGATGAAAATTACTTTGATGAACCTCCCAATGACCATCACCAAAAGGATGATAATGACAAAAAGGATGATGATGATGCCCCTGCACCAGGGACCGGAGGAATTTCACAGAAAAACATTGCCTCAACTGCTGAAAAGCAAACTGAGAAGACTTCACAGAAATCTCCGTCTACATCACCTCAGAAATCTACTCATCCATCTTCTAACCAACACGCAGTTACTCTGAACAAGTAGTTGAGCTCTACGAGGAAATCAATCGAAAATATTAAACACTCGGACGAAGTGCTCAACTCGGACAAGCATTGGAAGAAGAACAAGACTACATCTTCAAGCGGAAGATCAAATAGCTCAATCCAGAGAAAAGCTTGATCAACTAGAAGATCAATACCTCAAAGAAATCAATGCTTACTCTGCGGTTGAAGAACTAAAGGATGTTGTTAATGCTAAACGACAAATACTCGATACTGAACAAGTATCTGAAGTCAAGCATGATGCTAAGGCTGCATCATCTTCGAAAGAAGTACCATCCTCCTCCCAGAAAGGAAAGAAACCAATCTACGAGATGGTTCTTTGGACTTGATACGATTGATGAAAATGTCGAAGAGGATGAAGATCCTTTGGGATAATCACTCGATGATGAAGAAGACAAGACTTTGGCGAGCACCGCCATGAACATTTAGCGGTTTCTCACTTGAAAAGAAAGTTGATTGCTCCTACAATCTTCAACAAGCGCCAAACGTCCACTCCCATGAATACATGGCGGTACCAATCTTGCTGCTACGAATAAGGAGATGTCTTCAGAACAAGGAAGTAATTGCCTCGTCCCTACGAATGAGAAAGTTCTTGAGCTCATCACTCGAGAACTACTAGCATGGTCATTGCTCGGAAAGATCTGGGAATGATAAGGACGATGATGTGTCTTTAGTGAAAAAGCTTTTCAAGAGGCAAGTTACCTTTGAAAAGCAGATGCCATCCTAGGCCCATTAAGAGCTCACTGATAAGGACAATGGACTTATCAAGCAAAATCAGGAACTCAAAGCCGAACTTCAGAAGTTGGTCACTGCCTACAACTATTTACAAGGGCATTTTGACTCTCTCTCACATATTCCTTTATGAGACTAAGTCAGCAAACAATGACTAAGGGGGAAAGAAAGTACAAATCTGGACCTCAAAGTCAGGGGGAATGGGAAGAAGGAGATGAAAACAAGAAGAAATCTGGAGCTGGTGTGGCTCAGAAAGGAAGAAGAAAAACTTCCCAGCCACCACTCAAAATCAATGAATCCTCCTCAAGCCAAGTTGCTTCCCAGAAACCTACTGAAGGAACCAAAATGGTAACAAGGGCCATGGCACAGAAACCTCCAAGGAGTACCAAGGCTCCAAGGAGAAGACAAGTAAGAGGGATTGATGAATCTTACAAGAAGAAGAAGAAGGTCAAATCAAGTCGTGGCAATGAAGAAGGCTGCAAAGATCTCACAAGAATTGATCTTGATGAAGATGATGAAGAAACTGATGAAGATGAAGCTCCTCTTCACAGAAAAAGGAAACTTGAAAACCTAACTGAGCCCATAGCTGCAAAGCCACAAGCAGCTAAAACACCCTCTGGAAATACCAAGTCTATCCAGGGTGGTAGTTCTTCAAGCAACAACCCCAAAGAGAATTCAAGACAGAAAAGGAACAGACTGAGAGCTGAACAAAGACAAAGTCAACTTCCACTCAGGCCAGAAGAAGCTAAAATTGAGTATGTGAAGTATGACAATGATTCCTCTGTCTACAGGTGCATCAATCAGAAAAATGGCTATTGGATTCTGGAACTTAAGCATCTATTGGTGAATTCAAGATTTCCAGAACCAATCCTCAAACAGCTTATGGCATGGAGAAAGAATAAACCTACCTTGATCAACACCAATCACATCAAAGCATGGTTGGATTTTGAAGTTGTCAAGAGAACTGAAGCCATGAAGAAGGACCTCTCTGATGATTATCCATATGGAAAGCCAGATGATGTGCACAAGATTCTGAATATCACAGGAACAGGCACAAGACCAAGACTTGATGTGGAACCCTATGAGTCGTTCTATCTGACAGAAGATCAATACAAGGGTGACATCAGATATCTGAAGATTATCTATGAATACTTCAAGCTTTCAGATATCAGAATAGAGCATGCCTGGAAGTGGGGAAAGTACCTATGGGTCAAGCATTTTGCCAAGAAAAATCCTACCAAAACCTACAAAGAAGTCTGTGGATTTGCCAGAGACACAGAGATGCTTGTCAGAACTCTTCTCTATGATTATTCTGATGACATCAAAAGGTTTGGAGATAGGAAATTTGCAGACTGATCCATAGAAATTTTGTTGAAGACTTGAAGATTGAAGACTTGAAGACTAGTTCTTTAGGATGTTTACTTGGAGCTTGGTTACTCCTGTTGTCCTAATTTACTATGTAGTTTTTGTATTTTTGCTGACTGAGCTCAACTGTATTCTGTATTAAAGTTATCTGTAATCTTAAGTTGCGACTTATCTGAAGAACTTACTCTCAGATAGTATTTTATAAAAGATAACTTGTCAGCAAAGATCACACCTTGTGATTTGGTTGATGTCTACTACGCATAATTATATGATTTAAAAGATCTCAAGAAATGATTAAGTGGTGGATTGTTTCCTCATCCAGATTTGTAATAGGGAAGATAGTCATCGTTGACTGATCAAAATGGGGGAAATTTGTTAGATATTTTGTTAGAATATCTGTTTAGATTTTGTTCAGCAACATGATGACTTATCTTAGTCTCAGAAAGGTGATTAGTACTCTTGGTTCACTTGAACATTGTAAAAGAGGAAACCCACCAAGTATGATAGTCTAGCTAATCTTGTATAGGATGTTAGGTATCAAAATGTAATTTTTATTTTATGAAGAGAAGACCAAGAAGAAGACATCCAAGCAGAAAGCTCAACAACATTTGAAGATTTGAAGAAAACTGCACAAGATTACTGAATCTGTTATTCAGATATCTTAGCCAGATATCTTATAGACGTGAACAGTTTCAAACAAACTGTGTCACAAGAGATATCTGAGAAATGAGATACATATCTGAAAACAAGGAAAGTGTCCATAGATATCTATTCTCAGATACCTTGAGCATTAACCACGTTTCTGAAAAAGAAACATATATTGAAAACAAAGTTGTTTCAATGAATAACAAGTGGTATCTGAAGAATGAAGATAAGGACGTGCAAAGAATCAGATAACACTGGTTTCTGATACAAAGCATAGTTCCGTTGAAACTACAGGACAAAAAGTATAGTACAAAGCATTTAATGCAGACGGAGATGTGCGAATAAAAGCACGGCAACCGAGAAGAAGACAAAACACCTTCTGATTATACACGATATCGATAGTTTGAATTTGAGCTAACGGATACTATTCAAGCGGCACTCAAATTCATCTATAAATATCAACACTTAGACAACTTGAGAGAACACACGGAACACAACTCGAACACCTTGAATATCTTTGAAACATACGATCTACGATCTTACTCTCTCAAAGCTTCTTACTTATCATCAAAGCTTCATTGCGACTAAATCTTTTGATCTTGAGTAAACCTTGAAGTTCTAAGTGTCACGATCCTAAACAAGCAAAGCTATCATTAAGGAATTGAATCAAAGATCAACTATCCGAGATTCATTCTCTTGAGCAGATATCATAAGACTTCGATAAAATCGAACAAGATACCATACTGTGTAAAGTGTATTAAGTAACTTAGTTCACGAGCTATCTGAATAAGCGAAAAGTTATTAAGGCGCTCATCGACAACTCAAACCAAACCAACACCAAAACCGTGGAGTAGTGAAGTACTTAGTTTGAAAAATCAGGGAATAACTCCAAGGTTACCGGAGTATAGGAAGTACTTGATTTGGGAAACTAAGGAATAACTCCAAGGTTATTGAGTATAGGAAGTACTTAACTTGGGAAGCTGGGGAATAACTCAAAGGTTTATGAGTATAGGAAGTACTTGGCTGAAGAAGCTAGGGAACAACTCAGGGGGAACATTTGGTTGGGAACCAATTGTTCAGAATCTTAGAATAGGATTATTGTAAGGTTATCTCAATTATCTGTTCTAGTGAATTCTAGGTCTCTGATAGACCGAAGTGGATTAGTTGGAGGATTACGCCACCTCCAGATACCACTATACTTGCTGTGTCATTTACGTTTCTGTATTTATACTTCAGCAACACACACACACTTATTAACTGTTTCTACACTTATCTTTATTAAGTCTTCCGCACTCTGATTCTAAGTATCAGATATCTATTCAGATATCTGAGAAACATTTGTTATCGACAAAAGTTTTAAAAGACTATTCACCCCCCCCCCCTCTAGTCTTTTACTTTGCCGTTATCTGGACCAACAAGTGGTATCAGAGCAGGAGGTTCACCGATATACCTGACTTGAACCTAGATCCCCAGATAGGTGAAGGAACTTTGTCCACTTTTGAGGACTATTTAATTTGTGTGTTAAGTGTACAGGTATGTCTCTGAGTGATGCACCCGTTTTCAAACCAGAGAACTACGAGCAATGGAAAAATAACATGATGCTCCACCTTGAAGCCATAAGTGACGAGATGATCGAAGTAATAAAGAATGGCCAATAGTCATTCAACAACTTAAGCAAGTCATGGAGGTTTGAGTGGAAGAGATAGAGATCAAGCGAAGGATCTTCACAAGCAGATCGTCGACTAGTGGAAGATCTCTCGTCACGTTATTCTGAACCAAAGCCAGAGAACTCTGGACATCGGAAGATGCCAAGAGAAATCGTCTGGATGGTCAAGCTCGTATCATCATCGGATCGACACGAGCACACAAGATGTAAGCGTGGGTGCTAAACGGCGAAAGTTGCACAGCAACCGATTGAAGAAATCTGGCGAACCGAGAAAACCAAGGAAAACAAGTTTGAAGTTCTAAAGTTGAAATTTCAAAATTTCAAACAAGGTCCCACCGAAACTACGGAAGAATTTGATTTGATTTACCACTCTCATGAGTGATATGGCAAAGACTTGGGAAAGCAATAGATACTCTCAGTCAGAAAAGATTAAGACTATTGTCAGAAGTCTTAACCACAACTGGGAGCATACTAAATTCTTTTATTTTAACCAAGGTATGCCAAATATCACTCCAGTGGAACTTTTCTCTCATCTTGCTACTGTTGACTATGAGACAACTCAGAGAGAACAAACAACTGAAAAGTTGCAGAATGTTGCTCTAGTTACTCAAGGAACTTCTGAAAATAAGAAAAGCAAGGAGGAGACTGAGGATGCTCTTGCTGCAAAGCAAATGAGTAAATTTGTCAGTCGAGAAATTGAGAGAAGAAAGGCCAAAGAGAAGCTGAAAAAGCATCTAGGCTCAAACTATCACCAGTACAAAAATATGCAAAGCTCATTTGAACAAGCCAGCTCAAAAAGCATCATGTACTGAGGAAGCAGAAATTGGAAACGATATCTGTTTCTATTGTCAGAAACCTGGCCATTTCAAGAAGGATTGTCCTGCCCTCAACAAACTAAGGACAGGGGACAAGAATGATAGAAGAATCTTCCGAAGAAGCCAGAAAGCTTTGTTAACTGAAGAAAGAAAGAAAATCCAAATTCAGCTGGATGCTCTAGACGTTGAGATGATCAAGATGACAATTCAGATGATTCAACCTACCATCACGAATTATGTGGAGTTACTCATGATATAATCGACTTGACCTCAAGAAGAATGAAATGTGTGGAGTTCTTTGAAATTGACGGACATCTCCAACATAGAAAACTGTCTTATGGCTGATGAGGTAACACATACTTCTTGCTACACTTATGAAAGTGATGAAGAGCAAATAAAAAATCTAGAAAATCTCAGGAAAGAACTTGACATCTATGAAAGAGAATTTCTAATGATCCGAGCTAGAGCAGAAAACCTTGAAGAAGAAAAGAATTCTCTTGAAAAGGAAAATTCTCAATTAGTTAAAGAATCTGAGAGAAAGGATGCTGAAAATGCATTTCTCAAAGCTCGGATATCCGAGGCGAAAAGTCACGTGAAAAGCAATGGTTGAATTCTGAAAGAATTATGAAAATCTTCTTTAAAAACAAGGAACTCAAGAAGAAAGAACTATCTTTTCAATCTTATGCCAAAGCTAGTGACACTCTTCTCAAGTACAATCTTACTTAAGAGATCCTTCAGAAGAAAGGACTTGAATTTGAATACTGCATGATTGTTCTATCACTACGAGTAAGAGTAAGGAGAAAAGAACATTTGTAAGTACTCAGGAAGACGGTTCCCATGCAATCTATAGTATCGGTGAAAAGACAAAGATTGTTGACAAAGGAAAGTCAGTTGCGACTAGACCTTTGTGGGAAAAACAAGTCAAAAACAAAACTGTTGGGTATGTTTCTGAAAAGAAACACAAGATAAAAAGTGTAAACACCAAGTGCTATGTCTCTCAAAAAGGTAGAATTGCGAGCTGCAAATTCTCCCATGTCACTTTTACGGAAAGAAATTGGATCAACGAGACTAGCAAAGTCGCTAAGAAAAGACCTCGATAGCTTCAAGTGCTCAAACGGCATTGGCTACAAAGGCATCGAAAACAACTTGCTCATGAGTACAAGCGGAGCAAGAACGATGGTCGAAAGCTAGAATTGCTCAAAGCAATTATCAGAAGTGGAAGTTAAATCAAGCCACTGAAAATCTGAATGCCAGGGCTAGAAGAAATCTGGCAAGGAAGGCTAACTTTGCTGAAAAGCAAACTCAGAAACCTGACAGGTATCTGAACGCATTATATGGAGCACCTAGGAACACACCAAGGAAGAAAATAATTCTTACTAATGATAACTTTCATTCAAAAGAATTCCTCCTTACGTTCTGTCGGATAAAAGCATATTTCAAAGAAATTCATTCAAAATGGATTCCTATTGGAAGAACTTTTGATTCGACGGTTCCATCAAAGATATGAGAACCTAATCTGCTTTCTGTTGTATGCGGAATGCTTCTGGACTAAAGCACAATGGCTATTTGATAGTGGATGCGAAAGCACATGACGGAGACAAAGCAAATCTGTTGATTACAAAGCTTGCAACACAGACCGATATCGATTTTGGAGGAGAATTAAATCCTCTCTGGGATTTCATAACGTCAAATTGGAAACTTTAACAATCAGACGTATTACATGTTAAGGATTTGAAATACAATCTATTTAGCATGAGCCGGTTTGCATGCAAGGTTTTACTATAAAATTCAAAGCTAAATCTCGCAAACTAATTGATAATGAGTCAAAGCGCATACCTTAGTTGGAATGAAGGCGATCTTTATGTTGCCGATTGGGCATCCGCCACAATCGAAGAATGTCTCATGGTGAGTCAATCTGGTCACACGTAAGAGCACTTGGTTATGGCACAAAGAATGAGTCACTTGAACTTCAAACTCGAATAGACTTGCCAAGAAATAGTTAGTGGTTGGTCTTCCCAACATCTTCGGAAAGGATGGTATCATTGCTCGGATGGGGAAACAATCTAAGATCTCTTTCAAATCCAAAATCAGACACTCTAGTGTTAGACCACTGCAACTTTTACATATGGATCTATTTGAATCATCTGTAACTAGTTATGTAGGAAAGAAGTATGGTCTGGTTGTTGTAGATGACTTCTCAAGATTCACTTGGGTTGTCTTCCTGAAACACAAGTCTGATGCCAGGGTGGAGATACCAAACTTGCTGAAAAAGCTTGAAGTCATGAAGAACGACAAGGTATCTACAATCAGAACAGACCATGGTACTGAGTTTGTCAACCAGTACATAAAGGAGTTTTGTACCTGCAAAGGTATACAACACCAACTTTCCTCTGTAAGAACACCTCAACAAAATGGTGTTGTAGAAAGGAAAAACAGAATCCTTAAAGAAGCTGCAAGGACAATGCTAGCTGACACTGAGATAAGTGAAATATATTGGGTTGAAGCTGTAAACACAGCCTGCTACACTCAGAACAGATGCTTGATAAACAAACACCATGACAGGACCCCCTATGAAATCTTGGTTGGAAGACCTCCTAATATCAAACATCTGAGAGTATTTGGTTGTAGATGTTTTGTTCTAAACAATGGGAAAGATTATCTGAGAACATTTCAACCAAAGGCAGATGAAGGTGTTTTTCTTGGCTATTCCACAAATAGCAAAGCTTACAGGATTTACAACAAAAGAACAAAGAAAATTGAAGAATCAGTTCATGTTGTATTCTATGAAGGAAGTAAGAAAACACCTCCTATTGATGAACTCTCAGAAAAGTTCAAAGAACTATTACTGAGGGATCCTAAAGAAGAATCCTCAGAAAGGAAAAACATCTTTATGGAAAGTGAGGATGACTCTGACGTAGAAAAGCTTGAAAAGCCTAGTAACAACAAGATGACTCACAAGCATGATGAGGAATTTCCTATGAGTTTTCCAGAAATGGAACAAGTTACTAAGAACCTTCATCATGAAGAGGTATCTGAAAAAGAGAATGTTGAAATGCATGTCTCAGATATCTCTAACACTGAAGAAGTGTCAGATATCCATGACATTTCCCATATGTCAGATATCTCAGATACTGAAAAAGTATCAAAACAAAATCTTAGTGATTCACATTCAGATCACCTGGATATTGATCCTACTAGCACTAAACCTATGATGAAATGGATCAAAGATCATCCTACAAAGGATATAATTGGACCAATGAATCAGGGTGTTAGGACTAGAAGAGCAATAGCTGAAAATGCTAACTCTCTCTTTGGATGTTTCATCTCGAATATTGAACCTAAAAACATAGAAGAAGCATTAGGAGACCAAGACTGGATCTCTGCAATGCAAGAAGAGTTGGATCAATTTGAGAGAAACAAAGTCTGGAAACTAGTTCTATTTATAGAAGGAATATCTGTGATTGGAACTAAATGGGTTTTCAGAAACAAGATGAATGAATCTGGTGAAATAACCAGAAACAAAGCAAGATTGGTTGCCAAGGGATTTACTCAGACTGAAGGCTTAGATTTTGACGAGTCATATGCACCAGCATGATTGATGCAATAAGACTCTTTCTAGCCTTTGACTCATAAAGATTTCAAAGTTTATCGATGGATGTCAAAAGTGCATTCCTAAACGGTGAACTTGCAGAAGAAGTCTATGTTGAGCAACCACCTGGGTTTGAAGTTTCCTCAGAAAGTAGAATGGTCTATAAACTACAGAAAGCTCTGTATGGACTGAAACAGGCTCCAAGAGCATGGTATGACACTTTGGCCAAATACCTACTAGAAAGTGGTTTCAAGAAAGGTGAAGTTGATAAAACTTTATTTACCTTAAACCATGATGGGAAACTACTCTTAGTTCAAGTATATGTTGATGACATCATATTTGGATCTAAGGACAAGCAACTTTGTAATGACTTTGCAAATCTCATGAAAAGCAAGTTTGAGATGAGCATGATGGGAGAAATGAATTATTTCCTAGGATTGCAAGTCAAGCAACTCAATGATGGAATATTCATTAGTCAAACAAAGTATGCAAAAGACAAAATTCAATCTTAAGCCTTCTGAAAAGAATGCTAAGATACCTATGAACATTGGAACCAAAATGACCTATACTGAATCAGATAAGAGTGTTGAATAACATAAGTATAGGAAATTGATAGGTTCACTACTTTACCTCACTGCAAGTAGACTGATATTCAATATGCCGTTGGAGTATGTGCTAGATTTCAGACAAATCCAATGCAAACACACTACAACATTGCTATGAAAATATTAAGGTATGTGAAGGGTACAGTAGATGTAGGATTGTGGTATCCTAAAGAAAGTGGATTGAGTTTAATGGGTACTCAGATCTCGATTATCTTTGGATCATTGCTTGATAGGAAAAGCACCTCAGGAACTTGTCAGTTTCTGGGCACTAGACTTATCTCATGGTTTACCAAAAAGCAAAACTCAATTGCAACTTCTACCACAGAGGCTGAATATATTGCTGCTGGTTGTTGTGCAACACAAATTCTGTGGATACAACAACAACTTAAAGACTATGGACTCGATGAAAAGAAAACTCCCATTTTCTGTGACAACACAAGTGCTATTGCGATTACACAGAATCCTAAATTTCATGCCAGAACAAAGCACATTGATGTTAGACATCACTTCATCAGAGACCATGTTGAAAAAGGCAATATAGAGATACTCAAGATTGGCACTGAAGACCAACTTGCAGATATCTTCACTAAGCTACTACAAGAAAATAAAATTCTTAGCCTTAAGACATAGTCTTGGACTAATGGAACTACCAATGAACTGAAAAAGTTCAGATATCTGGAACGGGTATCCAGAAAAGAGAGAAGAGATATCTGGAACGGGTATCCAGAAAAGAGAGAAGAGGTATCTGGAACGGGTATCCAGAAGTCAAAAAGGATAAAGAGCAAAAAGATAGCTTAAGATCTCTGAGACGGGAACTCAGATATCTGAATCATTCTATAAACGGGGAACACTAAAGAGAATAGTATAACTATATGCAGTCAACTACTCTCTTGAAACTCGCATTATTTCTATCTTGATGAAAAACTTGGAAAAATCCTAAGTATAAGACAGATTCAGATGCGAACAGTGTCCTTGCTCAAATGAATTGTGATTCAGATAGCTATTAGCCAAAATTCATTAAATGGGCACAATTACATTTGTTGATTGTGATCATTGCTGGAGAAGCAATGGTGACCCTTGATGAATTCAAATGCTTGATCTGAACGGCAGAAATTAATTCACAGTAAATAGTGGATCAGAAAATTCCGACAAAGACCACTTTGCATTTAATGCCGAAGTTACTTTTGATCATGCCGGCTTGCAATTCACAGATACGTACACACAAAACCAATTTGTATGTATTTGTCTGTTGAGATTCACTTGCTATATATATAGGATTTTGGCAAAGAAAATCACTTTTGCCTAATCCGAAATTTCAACTTGCATCAAAATAGCAAAAACCTTCTCCTAATCCTCTGCAACATCTCTAAAATCTCTGCAAATCTTGATTAAGTTTTTCTAAAAAGAATCACTCAATCGAATCTCTTTCAAACACAAGCTTCAAATCCCTATACTATATAAAGAGATGGCTTCCAAGAACACTTCGATACAGAAATCCCAATCCTCCACTGGTATTGCTGAAAAGCAAGCACCAGAGTTGGTTATTGTTAACAATCGACTGGTAGGAGCTTTTAATCCTAACCATTGGACTTCAAGTCACAGAATGATTTGGGGTGGTGCCATGGTTGAGGAATACCTCACTGCCGCAATAGAAAACCAAAGTGACAGAAAATTGATTCTTGACATGCTTGAAAAGGCACAAATCAAGGGTTTTCTATTTGCTCGTCCCAGTGGAATTTCATCACTCGATGTGTTGGAATTTTACAACAACTCCAGGATTATTTCCTGTGTATCTGAAGACACTGAAATAGTGTCTATCAAAACCTCAGTCCAAGGAAAGGAAATCCTTCTGGACTTAACAACTTTCTGTAAGTTGTTTGAGGTTCAAAATCTTGGAAAGGATTTTGAAATAAACACCAAGGATGATGAACTCCTTGAAGGTGTTAAAGAACTTTCTGATGACGTGTGATCTTGAAAATCGACACCCACTGAGTTCAAGCTTGCTGACATCCGAACCAGACATCTGTTGGTTCACTGGGATGTACTAGCTTGCATTCTTCACAGATGCTTTGATGGTCTACAAGGAGGTGCTGACTAGATAAGCCAAGAACGATGGATCATGATGTTCTTGCTGAATCAACAAGACAAAAGGCTGGAAAACCCTTTTAACTGGGGAAAGTACGCCTTCATGAAATTCGTGAAGAAGATTCAAGGCTTCGAGCCTAAGATTGTCAAAGGACTAGCTGAGCCAAAGGCCACAGTAGGATATGGTCTGAAGATATGCTACTTGCTGGAAAAGCTTGGCATTGAGCTCAGAGAGACGGCTGAAATCGCCAACAGTAACTTACTCTACAAGTACGAGTATACAAATCTGATGATAAAGGTTACTGGGTCTCAGAAAGGTCCTAAGAAGAGAAAATCTGAAAAGATATCGAAGAAAAGGTTATACCAAGAAGCCCAGAACTTCAAGAAAGAAGTCTGCTGGCAAATCAGAAGACACACCTAAAGAGGTTGTCAATTCTCAGATATCTGCAAGCATGGCAGATGAACTCATCAATGCTGCAAAAGAGTTATCAACTACTGAACAAGTAAACTCAGCAAGAGAAAGTGCTTTCAGAAATGTTGCGACTAATGCAGAAAGCCTTGCTGATGAACTCATAAATGCTGCCAAGAATGGTGAACAGCACCAAGCCCCATCTGCAGAAACCGCAGGAATAATGGACCAATCAGTTCCCAATGCTGATGAGAGCTCTGACGATGAAGATGATGAACTAGTCATCTCTCAAGTCCTAAAAGGAACAAAGAGGGCTAAGGTTACTGAAAAAGTAACTGGTGATAAGGTATCTGAAGAAGAACCTACACCACAGGTTGCTGAACCTATAGCAAAGGTTGTTGGTGCAAACACATCATCAGGGAATGACTCTCTTGCACAACTTCACAAAGCCCTGATGAGTGGTATTTTAGTGCTGGCAGATGCTGATGGAAATGCCACATCTAAGATCTGGAAGAACACTCTACTGATCAATCTTCTCCAGAACCACAACAACCACAAAAACAACAACCACAACAGCCACAAGTGGTTGATGAAATGGCAAATGAACTCCATTTCGAATTACCAAAGAATACAATATCTCAAGAAAATCAGAATTGAAGGTGTTCCCAACTCAATGAGAGGGATCAAACTGAGACATCTACTCAGAATGATCAACCAGGGGAGGCAACTGAGTTGCATACTCAGGAAAGGTGTGAAGTACCAGAAACTTCAAACAAAGAAACTGCACTGGGACAAGACGACCAATGTATAGAAAGGTCACAAGTTCCAGAGACCAATCGACCAAACCGCTTCGTAAATGACTGGTTTAACTCTTACCTTGTGAAAAATTTTTGTACTTATAAATCTTGTTACCTTATAAGAATTTCTTTGTTACAGGCTGAGTTAGAAACGCAGAAACAAGAGGAAGCTGAGAAGCTTACCTCAGATACTGAAAAAGAGGTTCCTTCAACCTCAACTCTTGAGAAATCTGAGCACTGCTACGTAAATGATTCTTAAAGAGAACTAATTTTCAAGAAAATGTTTGTATGCTCATTCATGATAAATGTTTCTAACAGCTCCAACCGAGATGGAAGAAGATAAGCGAAATGCGAGACAAACCCGAAACCAACAAGGTTTCAAGAACTCATCACTGAGCCTTCAAACTTCAAGGTATATGACAATCAAGTGATAAGTATTCTTCATCCTGGGTCATCTTTTATCTCTTCTAATAATCAATACTTTCTACTTACAGGCTAATTCAGAAGTAGAAATGCAAGGGGATAAAGTTGCCACTTCCCCTACATCAATGGAAATTGATGAAGCCCCTAAGGAAACATCACTCGAAAGAACACCAGAAACTGCACAAGTTTCTGAGAAAAATGAATCTGAGCTTCCTGATAAGGAAGTAAGTAGCTCAAATCAGAATTCATTAAAAGCATATTTATGCATAGATTCTTTCAAACTATTTCCTAAGTATTGTATTTATCTCAGGTTCAAGAAAGAAAGGTTGATGATGACCAGACTCCCAAGTCTCCACCTCACAACAAGATATCTGAGACACCAATTGTCTCAGAGAACAAGTATCCGAGCACGATGTTCATACTCGTGTAACTGTAAACTAAACTACACTTCTACTCGATATCTACAAAAGTTTTGAAACTCACTCAAAACTCTTTCTTTCAGCTCAAACAGATGCAAAGGTGTTCCCATTGAAGAAACAAGGACCTACTTCACTTCTTCAAAGCTCACACCGCCAAAGCATATTCAATGCTTCAAGAAATGGCGGTTAAGGTGCTCTGATCTCTCTGAAATATTGAGAATAACTGATCAACCAACCAGACGAGCACGAGCTCTTGACCTGGAAATGTATGTCCAAGCAATGTTCCCTACAGAACAACATTCAGTTGCTACTCTACTACACAATGACTTTTCCAGAGAAGTGGCGCATAGTTTGATACATGCCTTTGAACAGGCAGATGGTCAGACAAGATTACAGATGGCATTCAAGCCGCCTGCATCGCAACTCATACCTTCTGAACAAGAAGAAGTTAATGGGCAGAAGATCACTATCCCGGAAGTGATCAATCTTGTATCTGAAGATGATGAGGAGGAAGAAATGGATGAAAATTACTTTGATGAACCTCCCACTGACCATCACCAAAAGGATGATAATGACAAAAAGGATGATGATGATGCCCCTGCACCAGGGACCGGAGGAATTTCACAGAAAAACATTGCCTCAACTGCTGAAAAGCAAACTGAGAAGACTTCACAGAAATCTCCGTCTACATCACCTCAGAAATCTACTCATCCATCTTCTAACCAACACGCAGTTACTACAGAACAAGTAGTTGAGCTCTCTGAGGAAATCAATCAGAAAATATTAAACACTCAGACCAGAAGTGCTCAACTCAGACAACTGTTGGAAGAAGAACAACAGCTACATCTTCAACTGGAAGATCAAATAGCTCAATCCAGAGAAAAGCTTGATCAACTAGAAGATCAATACCTCAAAGAAATCAATGCTTACTCTGCGGTTGAAGAACTAAAGGATGCTGTTAATGCTAAACGACAAATACTCGATACTGAACAAGTATCTGAAGTCAAGCATGATGCTAAGGCTGCATCATCTTCGAAAGAAGTACCATCCTCCTCCCAGAAAGGAAAGAAACCAATCTCTGAGATGGTTGCTGGACTTGATACGATTGATGAAAATGTCCAAGAGGATGAAGATCACTGGGATAATCACCGGATGATGAAGAAGACAAGACTTTGGCGAGCACCGCCATGAACATTTAGCGGTTTCTCACTTGAAAAGAAAGTTGATTGCTACAATCTTCAACAAACCGCCAAACGTCCACTCCATGAATACATGAGCAGTACCAAGTAATCGCTCCGAATAAGGAGATGTCTTCACAACAAGGAAGTAATTGCCTCAGTCCCTCGAATGAGAAAGTTCACTGAGCTCATCACTCAGAGAACTACTAGCATGGTCATTGCTCAGAAAGATCTGGGAATGATAAGGGACGATGATGTGTCTTTAGCTGAAAAAGCTTTTCAAGAGGCAAGTTACACTGCTGAAAAAGCAGATGCCATCCTAGGCCCATTGGCAGAGCTCACTGATAAGGACAATGGACTTATCAAGCAAAATCAGGAACTCAAAGCCGAACTTCAGAAGTTGGTCACTGCCTACAACTATTTACAAGGGCATTTTGACTCTCTCTCCCATATTCCTTTATGAGACTAAGTCAGCAAACAATGACTAAGGGGGAAAGAAAGTACAAATCTGGACCTCAAAGTCAGGGGGAATGGGAAGAAGGAGATGAAAACAAGAAGAAATCTGGAGCTGGTGTGGCTCAGAAAGGAAGAAGAAAAACTTCCCAGCCACCACTCAAAATCAATGAATCCTCCTCAAGCCAAGTTGCTTCCCAGAAACCTACTGAAGGAACCAAAATGGTAACAAGGGCCATGGCACAGAAACCTCCAAGGAGTACCAAGGCTCCAAGGAGAAGACAAGTAAGAGGGATTGATGAATCTTCTGAAGAAGAAGAAGAAGGTCAAATCAAGTCCCAGGGCAATGAAGAAGGCTGCAAAGATCTCACAAGAATTGATCTTGATGAAGATGATGAAGAAACTGATGAAGATGAAGCTCCTCTTCACAGAAAAAGGAAACTTGAAAGCCTAACTGAGCCCATAGCTGCAAAGCCACAAGCAGCTAAAACACCCTCTGGAAATACCAAGTCTATCCAGGGTGGTAGTTCTTCAAGCAACAACCCCAAAGAGAATTCAAGACAGAAAAGGAACAGACTGAGAGCTGAACAAAGACAAAGTCAACTTCCACTCAGGCCAGAAGAAGCCAAAATTGAGTATGTGAAGTATGACAATGATTCCTCTGTCTACAGGTGCATCAATCAGAAAAATGGCTATTGGATTCTAGAACTTAAGCATCTATTGGTGAATTCAAGATTTCCAGAACCAATCCTCAAACAGCTTATGGCATGGAGAAAGAATAAACCTACCTTGATCAACACCAATCACATCAAAGCATGGTTGGATTTTGAAGTTGTCAAGAGAACTGAAGCCATGAAGAAGGACCTCTCTGATGATTGTCCATATGGAAAGCCAGATGATGTGCACAAGATTCTGAATATCACAGGAACAGGCACAAGACCAAGACTTGCTGTGGAACCCTATGAGTCGTTCTATCTGACAGAAGATCAATACAAGGGTGACATCAGATATCTGAAGATTATCTATGAATACTTCAAGCTTTCATATATCAGAATAGAGCATGCCTGGAAGTGGGGAAAGTACCTATGGGTCAAGCATTTTGCCAAAAAAAATCCTACCAAAACCTACAAAGAAGTCTGTGGATTTGCCAGAGACACAGAGATGCTTGTCAGAACTCTTCTCTATGATTATTCTGATGACATCAAAAGGTTTGGAGATAGGAAATTTGCAGACTGATCCATAGAAATTTTGTTGAAGACTTGAAGATTGAAGACTTGAAGACTAGTTCTTTAGGATGTTTACTTGGAGCTTGGTTACTCCTGTTGTCCTAATTTACTATGTAGTTTTTGTATTTTTGCTGACTGAGCTCAACTGTATTCTGTATTAAAGTTATCTGTAATCTTAAGTTGCGACTTATCTGAAGAACTTACTCTCAGATAGTATTTTATAAAAGATAACTTGTCAGCAAAGATCACACCTTGTGATTTGGTTGATGTCTACTTTCTGCACTTAATTATATGATTTGAAAGATCTCAAGAAATGATTAAGTGGTGGATTGTTTCCTCATCCAGATTTGTAATAGGGAAGATAGTCATCGTTGACTGATCAAAATGGGGGAAATTTGTTAGATATTTTGTTAGAATATCTGTTTAGATTTTGTTCAGCAACATGATGACTTATCTTAGTCTCAGAAAGGTGATTAGTACTCTTGGTTCACTTGAACATTGTAAAAGAGGAAACCCACTAAGTATGATAGTCTAGCTAATCTTGTATAGGATGTTAGGTATCAAAATGTAATTTTTATTTTATGAAGAGAAGACCAAGAAGAAGACATCCAAGCAGAAAGCTCAACAACATTTGAAGATTTGAAGAAAACTGCACAAGATTACTGAATCTGTTATTCAGATATCTTAGCCAGATATCTTGTAGACGCGAACAGTTTCAAACAAACTGTGTCACAAGAGATATCTGAGAAATGAGATACATATCTGAAAACAAGGAAAGTCTCCACAGATATCTATTCTCAGATACCTTGAGCATTAACCACGTTTCTGAAAAAGAAACATATATTGAAAACAAAGTTGTTTCAATGAATAACAAGTGGTATCTGAAGAATGAAGATAAGGACGTGCAAAGAATCAGATAACACAGGTTTCTGATATAAAGCATAGTTCCGTTGACACTACAGGACAAAAAGTATAGTACAAAGCATTTAATGCACGGACAGAGATGTCTGAATAAAAGCAAGGCAACTTCGAGAAGACAAAACTCACATAAAGATTATACAGATATCGATAGTTTGAATTTGAGCTAACGGATACTATTCAAACGGCACTCAAATTCATCTATAAATATCAACACTTAGACAACTTGAGAGAACACACGAACACAACTCGTAACACTTGAATATCTTTGAAACATACGATCTCCGATCTTACTCTCTCAAAGCTTACTTATCATCAAAGCTTTCTGTTGCGACTAAAGCTTTTGATCTTGAGTAAACACTGAAGTTCTAAGTGTCCTAATCCTAAACAAGCAACTGTGAAGGAATTGAATCAAAAGATCAACTATCTGAGATTCATTCTCTTGAACAGATATCATAAGACTTGGGTCAAGAAATCGAACAAGATACCATACTGTAAAGTGTATTAAGTAACTTAGTTCACAGAGCTATCTGAATAATCAAAAGTTATTAAGACGCTCATCGACAACTCAAACCAAACCAACACCAAAACCGTGGAGCATGTGAAGTACTTAGTTTGAAAAATCGGGAATAACTCCAAGGTTATTGAGTATAGGAAGTACTTGATTTGGGAAACTAAGGAATAACTCCAAGGTTATTGAGTATAGGAAGTACTTAGCTTGGGAAGCTAGGGAATAACTCAAAGGTTTCTGAGTATAGGAAGTACTTGGCTGAAGAAGCTTAGAACAACTCAGGGGAACATTTGGTGGGAACCAATTGTTCGTAATCTTAGAATAGGATTATTGTAAGGTTATCTCAATTATCTGTCTAGTGAATTCTAGGTCTCCGATAGACCAAGTGGATTAGTTGGAGGATTACGCCACCTCAGATACCACTATACTTCTTGTGTCATTTACGTTTCAGATTTATACTTGACAACACAACACACTTATTAACTGCTTTACACTTATCTTTATTAAGTCTTCGTGACTCGATTCTAAGTATCGATATCTATTCAGATATCCGAAACATTTGTTATCGACAAAAGTTTTAAAAGACTATTCACCCCTTTCTATTCTTTTACTTTGCCTTTATCTGGACCAACACATTGAAATTAAAAATAAAATGTAAAGACGATTTAACCAAAACCAAAATAAAAGTGTTTACTAATAGAGATGTCGGATTTGAAAAGGGTGATGTTAAATCGAGAACAACATTTGTTATATTGAGATCAATCGTGTTTATATCGTGAAAGATTGCGTTTTGATTTTTTAAATCTTTCCTAAAATAAACGCCATTGCTCTCAATATAACAAATTGTACTCTCGATTTAACACAGTATATTAATTGGCTTATCTCATAACAATACTTCTTCCTTAAATTTCTAACGAGTCGACAACAATAATCAGTTTGCATAATTAGATCTCCTAAATATATGCTTTAGTCAACCGATCATTCTAATTAGTTATTAGTCAGTCAAAAATTACAATCATACTCACTATTTCCATGCTAATTACTCTATTTATAAATCATGTTAATGTTTATATTGCTACTGAACTAATCTGTTTTACATATTCATGGCTTTCGCCTCCACGATTAATGTCATTGTATGTGTATATAATAAAATAACGGATTAGTTTAGTATCCTCCACATACTGCAATTTTCAAATTGTCAACTGATTCATCTCCTTCTCCAAATCTTATTTAATCTCATTCGACCACATCTTTAGCCATATAGAAAATCCGATTCTCGAATTTCGTGTGTTCCATAAGATATTTATAATATTCTTAAACTACTGATGAGCATGCATTGTTCAAGTTTGATATTCAGATGAATTAATTAGCTCATGTAGTATGATTTCGTGTAGCTCATTATAATACTCACAAGGTAGAGCGTTGAATGGAAAATTAGAGTCCTATTTTGTGTTAAAGACGTGACATCATCCTACATCCACCATGTACAATTGGTGACGGTGATTTAGAGAAGTTGATATATGTGCCAGAGCAGGTAAATACTTAAAGAAAAGATGGAATCACTTGAAGTTAAGGAAGTTCAAGTGCTTCAAAAATCAACTACTGCAGGGCGATGAAATATAAGCTCAAAATAAAAGGTCGTGGAGACAACGCAACGTTAACCATCTTGGATTTTTGCAGGTTTTAGAAGATAAAGGAGTTATTCAATAGAGAAGGTGCCATGCATATTTGAGTTGTAAGATCCTTCTCAACACTATTCATGTATCATACTCCTCTTTGTGATCTCTTCTTGTTGCTCCTTTCATGTATCTCATTAAGAATTACTAGCATTTTATGATTTGATGACATCAACATGATGCAGTGCATTAAGATTGTATACAGTGGCGAATCCAGAAACGATTTCTATGGGGGTCGAAGTGTAACTATTTTTTTTTTTTTTTGAACACACCAAAAAGGAAAAAAAAATTGCAATGCAAAACAAAACAAAACATTAGAATAACATAATCCAAAAGTAAAGTTAGCTAATATTACAAACAAAATTCCAGAAATTAGTTTCTAATTGGTTGTAACTGCATTCGACGCGGTCGCATATTCTGAAATCGTTGCAAGATGGCTTCGTCATCAACTGATTTAAAAATGCTCTCCTCTATGTAGCATACCATGCAATCATTCATGAACCGATTTCCCATCTTATTCCGTTGATCTGTCTTGATAACATTCGTAGTTGAAAAAGCTCTTTCAAAAGTCATGATCTCTAGGTTGACATGGCCCTACGAACTTCATCTCTAATATTAGGATGATAAGAATCAATCGGAATGCGTTTATCCGGATCAGAAATAATATCAGTTTCATTAAACTCCACATGCATCTTTTTCGTTGAAGCATCCAAACTAGAACTAGGAGCAGTTGGAGGCACAACATTTGAGAAGTATCTTCTCATTATACACCTACAACAACAAGAGCAGTATTATCAATCACATTTAAATAGCATAGTTCAATCATGTTCCATATAAAATGAAGTAACAATTAATATAGACATAGTTGCACAATAATATAGTCCCACTTGGTAGTTTTTGTCTTTATCCCATAGTTGCAGGGAACATCTCACTACAAGAAAAAAGGCCTTCAATGACGGTGATTTTTGTTGCTATTTTGATGGAGATGACTATCACCAATGGATTTTGTCGTGGCAGATTTGTTTTTGAAAGTGGCGTGGCTAAACAACTGCTACAAAAAGGATTTTTGTTGGAAAATATAGCAACGACAGTTTTTTGTTGGTGAAATGTTGGTGTTTTGTTGGTGATTTGAAAAAAATGAACGAAGCACTTTCACTTTCTACAACAAAATTGTATGTCCGAAAATTCATTGCAAATTTATCAACAAATTTTAGCAACAATTTTTTTGTTGGAAAGTCAACTACGAATATTGCATTTTTACCAACAATTTTAGCAACCACTTTTTTGTTGAAAAGTCTGCTACAAAAATTTTTGTTGGTATCTTGTTACAAGTGTACGAGGTTATAACAACAAATTTAGCAACAAAAATTAAGTGTCGAAAAGTTAGCTACGCAATTTGACGTCGCAAATATGTTATAGATTCAATCAAATTTGAAACAAACAATATTGTCGCTATTTTGATATAAACAAATTAGAAAACTATCTTTATCCCATAAGTCATTCAATTTTTTTAATTCACTACACAAAAAAATCATCTACTCCACCTTTATACTAAATCCACACCTTTATAAGAAAAATCAAAGTCACAACAATAAAATTCATCAACAAAATCATCTACTCCACGTCTCCACCTTTCAGCTTTCATCATTCTATTTCAAAACCCATCAGCTTTCATCAACAAAATTGATCACTTTTTTTCTATCAAATTTATAAGAAAACCCATCACATATCTCATAAACTACAGGAATCAAAATATAGAAATTAGGGTTGTTCAAATGGTTCTTCTCTAGCCAATCCATACCTTGTAAAAGGAACAAACGGAGGGCCCCAAATCGGATGAAGAACAGATCACATGGCTTGAGCAACCAATGGCGAATCGAGAAGAGACAACAATGGATGATTATTGAATGCATAAAGCAAAAGCAAAGGTGACTTCTCTTTTTTCTTCATGTGTTTCGATCTGTGTTTCCAAGGTAGAAATTAAAAATACAACCTAATGCTTTTCTTTTAGTTTATCAGGAGGGTCAATGCATGGAATAAATTTTTTTCATATATAATAATTAGGGGCTGGGCAGGTTGAGTGGGGTCAGCTGACCCCACTCGCCCCCATTCAAATCCGTTGTATAGAATTTGAACGTCTTGAAGCTAGCATAGTTCCTTTGGTCTACTCCTTTTGCGTATGGAATTGGATGTAAGTTCAATAATCAATACTAATTAATAAATGTACTCTCCTTATGTGCGTGCACCGTATATAAATTTTGGAGAAGTTTGTGCAGAAATAATTAAGTTGAAGTTTAACCAAAGGATTCCGTTCTATGTAAATATATTCTCTATCCGTCTATTTTTACATCACAAAAATATCATGACAAGTATTTTTAGTTAAAAAAATATACTCGCTCCGCCCAAATAATCCGGTACTTTTATGATTTTTTTAATAATTCATCCATATATATTATAAAGGTGAGTTGCTATTCCCATCACCATGCATGCTACTTATTAAGACATACTAAACATTTTATTTTTAAAACAGGTTATGAGATCGGGAATATACTATATTAGTTAAAGATTAAGGCTCTGTTCTTTTCAACTGAAAACTCATTTAGTTCAGTTCAGTTCAGCTCGTCTTCAGTTCAGCTCTCTTAAGTTCATTAAATTCATATTATTATTATTATTATTATTATTATTATTATTATTATTATTATTATTATTATTAATATTTTATCATTTATTTACACAACCCATCTTTTGTACGAGGAAAATAAGAAAATTTATCCAATTGAGATATTTTCAACCTTTTTCTTTCTTTCTTTTTAACATGACTTTTAGTAGATCAATGAAATAAAAAGTATAGTTACGATTCGAATTACCCTTCTTTTCTACCGTAAAAGTTGAGTTAAGATAAGAAACTACAGGAACCTGAGAGTACCATTCAAACTGGTTCACATACTTTGTACGTACATCTCTAACAAAAAATTGACATGTTCTTTTATTGGAAGATATTAGAACAATAGAAGTAAACTCAGAAGCATACGTTGAGTTTTTTCTCAAACTTAAGTCAAACCAAACTCTACAAGTCTTTCAAATGACTCCCAAAAACTCCAAAACAAGTTAAACCAAACTAAAGTCGAACCAAAATTCTACAAAGTTATGTTAGTCAAATATACTTAATTTATTTTTATAATATAATTTTATTATATTCTTTTGTCGTGTAATTTGCGAGTAATTACAACAACGCCCGAAAAAGTCTCCTTACGATTAATGGACGGATGTAGTATTCATTATTATTAAAAAATGGGACAAATGTAATTTCTTGATGCTTTGCCAAATTCGTTTGATTTCGATTCGATTTAGTTCCGTCAGTTCAATTCAGTTCAATTCGATTCAAGAATTTCAAATTTGAAAAGAACAGAGCCTAAGTAGT
This sequence comes from Plantago major, assembly GCA_026545765.1. Lineage (NCBI taxonomy): Eukaryota > Viridiplantae > Streptophyta > Magnoliopsida > Lamiales > Plantaginaceae > Plantago > Plantago major. The sequence goes on along the minus strand of JAIFAC010000234.1, from coordinate 17,867 downwards.
AAAAATAATATGTGGAATGAGTTTGACATTCCAGTATAGTCTAAAGTTAATTGGGCATGAAGTCAATAACTAATTAGTGATCTTAGTGTTACTATTTTAAGTATATATATTTATTTGTGTCGTGAGGTAGGTACACATTGATCTCTAAAGCTCACCAAAACGGAACGAGAAGTTCGAAACGTCTCAGTTTTTTTTCTAAACGAGATGAAATGGATTTGGAATCCGAAACTATTCTATATAGCTTATGCTTCATAAATTTTAGTTTTTTTTTCAAAATATGACGAGAAGTTCCGAAAAATACTGAAATGTCTACGAAACGTTCCAAAACTTCTTTGTTTTTTAAGAATCCGAAACATATTCAGAAACCGAGATTTTATTCCAATTTGGCATCATTTTTGGGAATTTGCAATTCTACTTTACTTACTGTTGCATTCATATATTCTCAAGTGATAGATGATCATTTATAATAACATGATAGTGATTCAGTCGAAAAGTTTGAGACAATCCCTTCTAATCATTCAAATATTCAGGTCTACTTAATATGTGTTTCATTTTATATCACTTCATGCACATGTGAATTTTAAATAAAGATAAAATCATTATAAATAATTTAATATATAGACATTTTACAATAATTTACAAATTAGCTTATCGGTTTAGTTTTAAATAATTTCACCTCATGCACATGTGACAAATAAATAATTTAAATGATTTTACGTGATAATCCGTCAATTTATGAAAATGATTCTACCCCATGCAATTATTCACTAAAATACTACAATCTATGTTAGAAATATCTGTTAGTATTTTGATCACTCATCACATGTTTTTATCTTAGCCAGAAAGGTGATTAAGTGCTATTGGTTCACTTGAACATTGTAAAATAGGAAATCACTGAGTATGCTTAGTCTAGTAAATCTTGTATTAGGATTATAGGTCTCTGAGTGTAATTTTTATTTCAAGAAGACCATGAAGATCAATCCTAGCAATGGAGCTTTTCTGAAGATAGAAGACTAAAGATTGCACAAGGTTTATGAAGACACAAAGGTTTAGTCTAACTCAGAAAGACTATGTCCTTAATCCTTTCTTAAGTATATTAACTTGTTTTTGGGATATGATTCTGGACATATGACATCATGAGTATGGAGCATGCAAGCCATCAGAAAGGCTCATGTATCCGTTGAGACTAAAGGACAATGAACAGTACTATGCATTAAATGCATCGGCAGAAATGCTGCAAAAAGCAGTCCTCTCTGAAAAATGAGATAGTGACTTCTGAGTACATAGTTCAAGATATAAACGGATATAATTTGATAGAGAGCACAACGGATACAATTCAAACGCTTCTCAAATTTATCTATATATATCACACACTTAGATGCTTGAAGAACATACCTTAGAACGCTCTATCTTGCAAACTTACCATCAAGCAAAGTATTCTCTCAAGCACTCTACTACCCTTTCTGAAAGCTTTCTATTGATTGAAGAATCACAAGTAGTTCTAAGTTGTCCCGAACCTTAACAAGAGATTGTTATTCGTGAAAGAGTTGAACTATCAGATACCCTTTCTGAAGCTCATTCTCCAGAACGGACACCAATTACTTGGATCAGTAAAGAGCAGACTGTCATCCACTGAACAAGTGTATTAATTAGTCTTGTTCTATTAGGCTCTCTGAAAACATAACTGAAAAGTTATACGAGAAGCCTCTCTGACAAACCTTATAACCAACACCATCAAGGCGTGGAGTAGAGAAAGTACTTGATTTTGGAAATCAATGAATAACTCCAAGATTATCTGAGTAGAGGAAGTACTTAGCTCTAGGAGCTGGGGAATAACTCAGGGGGAACATTTGTTTAGGAATCTTAGAATAGGATTATTGTAAGGTGAACTCAAATTATCTGTTCTAGTGAATTCTAGGTCTCAGAAAGACCGAAGTGGATTAGTTGGAGGATTACGCCACCTCCAGATACCACTATACTTGCTGTGTTATTTACCTTCTCAGATTTACATTTCAAAGAAAGCACACACACTTACTTATTGTTTCTGCACTTACCTATCTTAAAGTCTTCCGCGCTCTGAATTTAAGTATCAGAAACCCCCAGGTTTCTGAGAAACTGTGTTTATCGACAAAAGTTTTAAAAGACTATTCACCCCCCCCCCCTCTAGTCTTTTACTTTGCTACTATCTGGAACAACAAGTGGTATCAGAGCAGGAGGTTCACAAGCCTTCTGCACTGAACCTAGATCCCCAGATAGGTGAAGGAACTTTGTCCCTTTCTGAGGACTATATAATTTGTGTGTTAAGTGTGCAGGTATGTCTCTGAGTGATGCACCCGTTCTGAAGCCAGAAAACTACGAGAAATGGAAGAACAACATGATGCTCCATCTGGAGGCCATTAGTGATGAGATGATCTATGTCATCAATGAAGGGCCTATTAAAATCGCATAACTCAAACAAGTTCTTGAGGTGTCGATGGAAGAAAAGCCTCAGACAAGGAAGATGGAAGCGAGGACATGGCTGCTAGTGATAGTGGTCATGTTGCTCGTGGAAGCATTATATATGAAGACAAGCCAAGAGAGCTCTGGACATCTGAAGATGCCAAAAGACACAGATTGGATGGTCAAGCTCGTAATATAATCATCAGATCGACACCTGAGCACATACAAGTAAACCGGGGTGCTAAAAGCGAAAGTTGCTCGGCAATTGATTGAAGAAATGCGCGAATCGAGAAAACCAAAGAAAATAAGTTCAAGTTCTTAAATTGAAATTCCAAAACTTCAAACAAGGTCCCACCAAACTCGGAAGAACTTGATTTCAGATTTACTACTCTTATGAGTGATATGGCTGCACTTGGTGAAAGCAATAGATACTCCCAGTCAGAAAAGATTAAGACTATTGTCAGAAGTCTCAATCAAAACTGGGAACACACCAAGTTCTTTTATTTCAATCAAGGGATGCCAAATATTACTCCAGTAGAGCTCTTCTCTCATCTTGCTACTGTAGACTATGAGACAACTCAGAGAGAACAAACAACTGAAAAGTTGCAAAGTGTTGCTCTAGTTTCTCAAGGTACTTCTGAAAAGAAGGATACCAAAGAAGCATCTGAAGAAAATGCTCTTGCAGTAAGACACATGATGAAATTTGTGAGTCAAGAGATTGAGAGAAGAAAAGCTAAAGAAAATCTGAAAAAGCATCTTGGCCCAAACTATCATCAGTACAAGAACATACAAGTGAACAACTCTCCAACACCCCATTCAGAAGGTGTTAGTCTTGAAGTCGAAATAGGAAATGATATCTGCTTCTATTGTCAAAAGCCTGGTCACTTCAAGAGAGATTGTCCTTCTTTAAACAAGCTCAAGACAGGTGATAAGAAGAACAAAAGAAATTTAAAGAGAAATCAAAGGGCCTTACTGACTGAAGAAAGGAAGAAGATTCAAATTCAACTTGATGCTCTAGACTTTGAGACAGATTCTGAAGATGGAGATTTAGATGACTCAAACCTACCATCACCAGAATTGTGTGGAATCACCCACGATGTAATTGACTTCGGCCTTAAGAAGAAAGAAATGTGTGGAGTTGCTGAGATTGCTGGTCCAGACATCTCCAACATTGAAATTTGTCTTATGGCTGATGAGGTAACTAACAATTCACAATTTCTGTACTATGAGAGTGATGATGGAATTGAGGATCTGGAGTTGGTCAAGAGTGAATTGGATCGTTATGAGAAAGAATTTCTGGAAGCACAATCCAAAACCAGAATTCTAGAGGAAAGCAAAGAAACTCTTGAAAAAGAGGTTTCTAAGCTAACTAGAGTATCTGAGAACAAGAACGCTGAAATAGCCTTTCTGAAATCTCAGATATCTGAGAATGAAAATTCTCACAAACTAGCCTTGGATGAACTTAATAAGAAAATGATGAAGCTGCTTTCTGAGAATGAAGAACTCAGAAAGAAAGAGCTATCCTTCCAATCTTATGCAAATGCTAGTGACACTCTCACTGAGGTTCAATCCTATCTAAGAGATCCCTCTGAGAAAGGTGGACTTGGACTCGATGAACAATCGAGTAATTCATCTCCTCTGAAGAAGAGTGATGAAAGGTTGACCTTTGTAAAAAGTCAACAGAATGGTTCTTCAACCACCTATAGCATTGGTCAGAAAGCTAGGGTAGTTGACAAAGGAAAAGGAGTAGCAACCCAGCCTTTGAAAGAACAACAAGTTCACAAGAAACTTGCGGATAAGGTTTCTGAAAAGAAACATAACCCTCAGACATGTAACCATCCACATTCCAAAATTACTAGGAAAGGAAGAATTGCTGGAATAGGCAAATTCTCTACTGTACCATTTTATGAAAATAAAGATGGTGCAGAAACTAGTAAGGCTTCTGAAGAATGTATTCAAAAAGCCAAAGGTGTTCGAAATGGCATTGGCTATCGTGCTATTGGAAAAGTTCTTCTGCAACAATATAAGGAAGGACAAGAACAATGGCGCAAGGCTGATATTGCACGTAGCAATAAACAGAAGTGGAAGAAATCCCAAGCCACTGAAAAATTGAATGCCAGAGCTAGAAGGAACCTGGCCAGAAAGGCTAACTTTGCTGAAAAGCAATCCCAGAAACCCAGGGTCCAGAAAGCACCAAAAGGAACACCTAGAAACACCACAAGAAGGAAAATTGAGATCAAAATTACTGATTTTATTGCATCTCCTTCTGATCAAGTTAGACAAAAACAAACTCCCAAGAAATTCACTAAAATGTGGATTCCTACTGGAAGAATGTTTAGTCTAAATGGTTCTATCTCTGAAGCAAGAACCTAACTCCTGTTTCCTGTTTTGTGCAGAACGCCTCTTGGACTAAGGCTCAATGGCTATTTGATAGTGGATGCGGAAAGCACATGACAGGAGACAAAGTAAATCTGGTCAACTACAAAGCTTGCAACAATGGACCAGACATCAGATTTGCTGGAGGAGAATTAAATCCCTCTCTGGGATTTGGCAACGTCAAATTAGGATCATTAACTATCACTGACGTATTACATGTTAAGGGTTTGAAATATAATCTATTTAGCATGAGCCAGTTTGCAGACAAGGGATTTACTGTGAAATTCAAAGCAAAGTATTGCAAACTTATTGACAATGAGTCAAAGCAGACAGTCTTGGTTGCTCGGCGGAAAGGCAGTCTTTATGTTGCCGACTGGGCATCTGCCACAACCGAAGAATGTCTCATGGTGAGTCAATCAGGTCACACAGAAGAGCACTGGTTATGGCACAAAAGAATGAGTCACTTGAATTTCAAAACTCTGAACAAACTTGCCAAGAAAGAGTTAGTGGTTGGCCTTCCCAAAACATCTTTCAGAAAGGATGGTATCTGTTCTGCCTGTCAGATGGGGAAACAATCTAAGATCTCTTTCAAGTCCAAAATCAGACACTCTAGTGTTAGACCACTGCAACTATTACACATGGATCTTTTTGAATCATCTGTAACTAGTTATGCAGGAAAGAAGTATGGTCTTGTTGTTGTAGATGACTTCTCAAGATTCACTTGGGTTGTCTTTCTGAAGCACAATCTGATGCAAGGGTGGAGATACTAAACTTGCTGAATAAGCTTGAAGTCATGAAAAATGATAAGGTATCTGCAATCGTAGCACTACATGGTACTGAGTTTGTCAACCAGTACATAAAGGAGTTTTGTACTAGCAAAGGTATACAACACCAACTTTCTTCTGTAAGAACACCACAACAAAATGGTGTTGCAGAAAGGAAAAATAGAACACTTAAAGAAGCAGCAAGGATGTGCTAGATAATCGAGATAAGTGAAGTTTATTTGGTTGAAGCTGTAAACACAGCATGCTACACTCAGAACAGATGTTTGATAAACAAACACCATGACAAGACCCCTTATGAAATCTTGGTTGGTAGACCCCCTAATATCAAACATCTAAAAGTATTTGGTTGTAGATGTTTTGTTCTTAACAATGGAAAAGAGTATCTAAGAACATTTCAACCAAAGACAGATGAAGGTGTGTTTCTTGGTTATTCTATGAATAGCAAAGCATACAGAGTTTACAACAAAAGAACAAAGAAGATTGAAGAATCCGTTCATGTTGTATTATATGAAGGAAGCAAGAAAACACCCCTTGCTGATGAACTCTCAGAAAGGTTCAAGGAACTAATGATAAAGGATTCTGAAGAGGAACTCTCAGAAAGGAAAAACATCATTGTGGAAAGAGAGGATGACTCTGACGAAGAAAAGCATGAAATGCCTAGTAACAACCAGATGATTCTCAGACATGATGAAGAATTTCCTATGAGAATTCCAGAAATGGAAACTGAAGATGTTCATCAGAGAGCTAATTCTGGAAATGACCTCTCTGACAGGCATGTCCCAGAAAGCTCTCACACTGAGAAAGTTTCAGACATTCACCGCCCTTCTGAGGTGCAAAATGTCACAGATACTGAAGAAGTATCAAGTCATAATCATAGTGATTCACATTCAGATCACATAGATGTTGACCCTACTAGCCCTAAACCTATGATGAGATGGATCAAGGATCATCCTGCAAAAGATGTAATTGGACCAATCAATCAAGGTGTTAGGACTAGGAGAGCAATAGCTGAAAATGCTAATTCTCTCTTTGGATGTTTTATCTCAAACATTGAACCAAAAACTATAGAAGAAGCATTAAGAGACCAAGACTGGATCTCTGCAATGCAAGAAGAGTTGGATCAGTTTGAAAGAAACAAAGTCTGGAAACTAGTTCCATTTGTAGAAGGAATATCTGTGATTGGAACTAAGTGGGTTGTCAGAAACAAGATGAATGAATCGTGAAATAACCGTAAACAAAGCAAGGTTGGTTGCCAAGGGATTCACCTGCATCAAGGTTTAGATTTTGATGAGTCATATGCACTGCTGCCGATTGATGCAATAAGACTCTTTCTAGCCTTTGCGCTCATAAAGACTTTAAAGTTTATCAGATGGATGTCAAAAGTGCATTCTTGAATGGTGAACTTGCTGAGGAAGTCTATGTTGAACAACCACCTGGTTTTGAAGTTTCCTCAGAAAGTAGAATGGTGTATAAGCTACAGAAAGCTCTTTATGGACTGAAACAGGCTCCAAGAGCATGGTATGACACTTTGGCCAAATACCTTCTGGAAAGTGGTTTCAAGAATGGTGAAGTTGGTACAACTTTATTTACTTTAAACCATGATGGGAAACTACTCTTAGTTCAAGTATATGTTGATGACATCATATTTGGATCTAAGGACAAGCAACTTTGTAATGACTTTGCAAATCTCATGAAAAGTAAATTTGAGATGAGCATGATGGGAGAATTGAACTATTTCCTAGGATTGCAAGTCAAGCAACTCAATGATGGAATATTCATTAGTCAGACAAAGTATGCAAAAGACATGCTCACAAAGTTCAAACTTAAGCCTTCTGAAAAGAATGCTAAGATACCTATGAGCATAGGAACCAAGATGACCTATACTGAATCAGATAAGAGTGTTGATGAACACAAGTATAGGAAATTGATAGGTTCACTACTTTACCTAACTGTAAGCAGACCTGATATTCAATATGCAGTTGGAGTGTGTGCTAGATTTCAAACAAATCCAATGCAATCACACTACAACATTGCTATGAAAATATTAAGGTATGTGAAAGGCACAGTAGATATAGGTTTGTGGTATCCTAAAGAAAGTGGATTGAGTTTGGCTGGTTACTCAGATGCTGATTATGCTGGATCAATGCTTGATAGGAAAAGTACCTCAGGAACTTGTCAGTTTCTGGGAACTAGACTTATCTCATGGTTTAGCAAGAAACAAAACTCAATTGCAACTTCTACCATAGAGGCTGAATATATTGCTGCTGGTTGTTGTGCAACACAAATTCTGTGGATTCAACAACAACTTAGAGACTATGGACTCAATGAAGAGAAAACTCACATTTTCTGTGATAACACAAGTGCTATTGCAATCACACAGAACCCCAAATTCCATGCCAGAACAAAGCACATTGATGTTAGACACCACTTCATCAGAGACCATGTTGAGAAAGGCAATATAGAGATACTCAAGATTGGCACAGAAGACCAACTTGCAGATATCTTCACTAAGCCCTTACAAGAAAGCCGGTTCTTGACCTTAAGACATAATCTTGGATTAATGGAGTTGCCTAAGGACTGAAAAATTATCCTGAATCTCTAAAGACTGAATAAGTGAGTAGGCCTTTGAGAACAGGTTCTCAGAAAGCCAAGATGATAAGAAGTGATGCAAAGGTTTCTGAGTAGCAACACTCAGAAAGGCAAAACATTTCTGGAACGGGTATCCAGAAAGGCAAAGGTCGGTACACACTTAATAAGTAAATAAAACTAGAACTTACTTACTGAGAGTGGGTCAAATACATTCAAAACAACTCAAGCTCTGACACTTGAATTCAGAAAGCTATGTAGTCATAAAGAGAAATGGACACACAAAGCCCAAAAGGTATAAGTTCTGAAAGTCAAACATGTGCAATGTCTTGTATTTTTACCATTTTCGTGATAAACAATATATAGATAAGGACTTGACACTCAGAATGATAAGCTCAAACGATTAAGTGTTCCTACTCTTTACTAAGTGACACAATGAATGTAGCATATTAAAAATCCATCAAGTCGGCACATTACCATTTGTTGATTGATATCATTACAAGATATTCAATATAAGCCCTTGATGAATAAACGTTTGATCTCAACGGTTGAGATTAAAACAAAGCAAGTAATGTCTCACGAGAAATGCGTATATGGCCCACTACGCATTTAATGAAGTACAAAGGACGTACCACGCCTATGCAGATGCAAAGACACGATTCATATTCACTATATGTATGTTGTATCTATGTACATTTTGTCGCTATATATTTAGGATTTGGGCAAAAGACAAACACTTTTACCAATTTCAAATTTCAAACTTCAGATCAAAACAAAGAAAATCTCTCAAGATTTCGCAAAACCCTTCTACAAAACTCAACTTCGTGCTTAGTCTTCAAAAGATAGACTAATCTCGATTAATTGTGCAATATTCATCTAAAAACACTCACTCTAAACTCTATATAAGAGATGGCACCCAAAAGATGACCACCAAGAACCCTAAGACAACATCCTCCCGCTCCTGAAAAGTAAGGAGGAAAGGAACTTAAGGTGTTGAATAAACGCCTTCGGGAAAGTTTACCCATTCGGACCGAACCCTAAACACAAAATGAATTGGGGAGCCTTTCTAGTAAAGAGATATGTACCATAGCTATATCTCAAAACCAGAAGGAATCGATATTGGGAATGTCAAGAATTCCCATATCTACAAGCTTCTATCCGCACTCAAAGGGACTATCCACATCGGATGTACCGGAGTTCTATAACAACTCCAAAATCTTCACAAAAGTTGTGAATGATGAAGAAGAAAATACATGCGCATCAAGTCCAAGGACAAGAAATTGTTCTAGATCGCAAGACTTTCGCAAGATATTCGATTGAAAATCGAGGAACTATTGAAGACATCAACATCAAGGACGCTTCCATGATTCAAGGCGTCAAAGAGCTATTTGAAGCAATCCAGTTAGAACATGCAAACGGTTGCCCAGGCGACTTTGTTCTGACGGCCCTCAGCCCTAGTCATCTCCGTAAACACTGAGTACTTTAGCTTTATTCAGTCTTGCTTTGATGGCAACAAAGGTGGAGTAGACCAGATAAGCATGGAGAGATGGATGATGATGCATCTTCCGAACAAGAAGCATGAAGGCGTGAAACCCACTTCAATTGGGGAAGTACGCCTCAACAAATGTCTTGGACACATTGAGGAATTTGAGCCCAAAATCATCAATGGCCTTGCTGAGCCAAAGGCCAATATGCACTTTGGTCTCAGGATCTATTACATTCTGGAAACAATGGGAATCACTCTCAGAGACAGGCAGGAAATCCCAGTCACCAACTCCCTTTTCAGACACGCTTTTGAAGAAAAGGAGAAACTTGTCACCGAGAACGCACTCAGAAAGGCAGAAGAAGAAGAAACTGCACAGCAAGGTGAGGAGGTCTCTGAGCAAGCCAAAGCTAAATCTCCAGTTGCCAAGAGAAAGAGGACTCATAGCAAAAGAGCCTCCAAGTCCCTAATCATACAAGAGGCACAACCTTCTGGAGACAAGGTCTCAGAAGATGTTGGATGCTCAGAAAGGCAAATCCAGAATGCCCCAAGAGTCCTGAACCAGAATGCTCCAGAACTCTCCAAAGATGATAGAAATATCATAGATGGGTCTGCACCAACACAGAATAGTGATTCTGAGGATGATGAAGTACTTGCAAAAGTACTCAAAAGGTTCAAGTATGAGACCCATGGAGGAGCTTCAAGCTCCACTCTTCAGAAAGACAAGAGCCCTCTCGCCCAAAGCAGAAGAAGAAGGCTGGTGAGGAAGATAGAATGATGGAAGATGTTGCCATTACTCGACATTCACAATGCCAAAGACTTAATATTGTCAAGGAAACCTCGTTTTGAACAGTTCCTCAACCTTCCGAGAAAGCTCAACTCGTAAAGGGATCAAACCGAGATGGAGACTCGTAATGATACTGCAGAGGAGATCAATAATGAGCATAGAGAGACTGTGGAATCACCACAAGTTCAAGAGATCAATGATCAGCCTGACTCTATTCAGGTAACAAAGATAGTTTGTATCTAACATGTCAACATAATTGTATATTAACTTGTTACTCATAAGCTGTATTTGTTACAGGCCAACTTGGAGACACACTTTCAGTGGGAAGAAAATCTGTCCACCCCCTTGAATCAAGAAGAGGTTCCTCCAACCTCAGAACATCAAGAAGAGCCTATCCCACAGTTAGTAAAAGTTATCTCTGAATAAGAAATAACTAACTAAAATTTCTCTTATGTTCTAATTTTCTTAATGCCTCTTCTTAGGCTCCAACTGAGGAAGTAGTGGTGGTGGAACCAACACCCCAAAACCTAGAGATTCCGTGTTTAAAAGCTTTCGAGGAAGTATTTTGAGCCTTCACGAGAAGGTAAGTAATCAAGAATACTTCTTCAACGAATGCTCTGGAAAACCCACTACTAAAATCTCTTATGTTTGTTCTTACAGGCTCAGTCAAAAGAACAATTGGATGGAGAAACAGTTATGTCATCTCCTCCAAAAGAAACTAAAACTGCTGAACAAGCAGTATCTGCAGAAAAGGTGCCAGAAACCCCCAAGGTTTCTGAGGAACATGCTACTGAGCTTCCTCACTTGGAAGTAAGTGAAGTCTCAGAAAGCACTTTTCCACCTATCTTTCATTAAAAGTTTCTAAACATCTTTGATTTTAACACTGTGTTCAAGCAGAAGAAAGGTTGATGAGGATAAAACTTCTCCTCACACCAAAGTATCCGAGGCCTCTGTGCCCAAGCAAGCAAAATCCAAACAGATGAGCCTAGTGTTTCTACATGTATGCTCGAAAAGCTCACTACGCACAGATACTAACACAAGTGGTTTGAACAAAACTAACTTGAACACTTTCTTCGTGCTCAAAGTCTAGTGCCAGTTGATTTACTCAAGGCCTTCCAGAAGCACACCTTAAAGAAACATCTCAAGTGCTTCAGACAATGGCAGAAACTCCGAAAGGCTGACCTTTCTGAAGTAGCCAGAGTAATCGACGTCCCAGAAAAGAGAGCAATTGCCCTAAATTTGGAGGATTATATCCATGCATTGTTCCCTACAGAGTCCTACTCATTTGCCACTCTAATGCATGAAGACTTCATTCATGAAGTAGCACAAAGACTTATAGCAGATTTCAAGTCTGCGGATGCTCAAACCCAAGAGCAGATGGTTATCCATCCTTCCTTGCCCAAAGAAGCTCACTACTTATCCTCGTGAACAAGAAGAAGTTAATGGAGGATGATTACATTGCCAAATGTGATCAACTGGTTTCGTAAGATGACGAGGAGATGGACGAAATGATTATCAAGAACCTCCTCCGAGCATCCAATCCAAGAAACAAAGAACAAGAGTGATGATGATGATGATCGTAATGATGATCCCCAACCCGACAAGGCGGATTCGTAAAGCTAGCAAAGAGAGTGGAGAAAAGGCTACTCCTCAATTGCTCGTAAAGCTTCATCATCATCACCTCCCAAGTCTCATCAAGATACCCAACAAGTGAACACAATGATGCCATAGAAGAAATTTCACCGAGTTTAGGATTGAACAACCTGTAAAGGTATTGAAGAAGAGAAGAGAATCAACATTGAGACTCAAGCTCTTGTTGATGAAAAGGAAGCCAAAAGCAAAAAGCTCGAAGAAGCTAATGCCAAAGAATTGGCACTCCTAGATGAGCAAAGAAATTTGAAGAATGCCATTGTTGTCACAAATACTAAATAGATGCAATGGATGACAATGATGATGAAGAACATGATGCTGAGACTGCATCAGAAAGACCTTCTACATCTTCTCAGAAGGCCAGCACACTTGATGGAAAGCAGAAGAAGATTATTAATCTGCAAACAATCCAAGAAAAGGATTATGACAGTGATGTCAAAACCCACAACTTGATAATCAAGCGTAAGATGAGAGACTTGTCAAAGACAAAAAGAGCCCTACTTGCTCCTCATATATTCTCTGCACCAAGTAGTTCAAGAAGTGAAGAGCACCGTGCAAGGAACAGTGTCTTTTTAGAACTTAGAAAGACACTAGTTGCCCAAGATACATAAGTGCTAAAATCCTTCCCAGAAGAGATGAAGCCTTCGTCGCCGCTTTACTCAGAAAGCAACCAAAGATCGCTCTCTCTCAGAAAGACCTAGGGTTGGTCAGGGATGAGGATTGTAACAATGCTAATACAGCATTGAATGAAGCCAGCCATGCTGTCCTGCAAGCCAACACCATCCTAAGGCCGCTTGAAGAGCTCAACATAAAGGAGCAGGAACTGGTTAGGCAGAACAACGAGCTGAAGAAAGAACTTCAAGAATTAGTCAGGGTACACAACAATCTCAAGAAAAACTTTGAAACTCTCTCTGAAGCTTATGCTATCATGAGTCAGTCATTCATGACTAAGGGGGAAGAAGAGATGCCTCAGAAAGGCAGTGGAAGAAAAAGAAAACAATCAAATCCTCCCTCCTCAAGTCAACTTGTCATTAAGGACACCACCGAGACACCCTCAAGAAGTTGTTCCAGATCAGAAGGCTGAGAAGTATGGTTACTAGGGGAACCAAGTCCCTTAGAATCTCAGAAGAGAAGAAGACTTCTGAAGAAAAAGAAAAGGAAGAAGGAGAAGTAATAGGCCAATAAAGCTGCAAGTCTCCAATATGTTACTACAATGATGATGAGGATGATTCTGATGAACATCCACTTCACAAGAAAAGGAGACAAGCAACTACTTCACAACCTCCTCAGGCAGCAAAGCCCTTAGCAGCCGTAACTCCTTCCGAAATACCAAGTCAATACAAGGAACATCCACCAAAGACATTTCAAGGCAGGAAGAAAGGGTTAGAGGATCTCTGACGTAAGGCCACCAAATGTAAAAGCAAGAAGGGATTTCAGCTTAATGTAATAAACAATGAAACACATCAAGAAAGGCCAATCAAGCCCACATTGAGTATATGAAGACCAAGAATGAAGAATCTTCATATAGGTGCATTCAACAAGAGAGGGTATTGATTCGAACTACAACATCTACTTGTCAATGATAAGTTTCCAACTCCCATCCTCAACCAGATCCCGAAATGGAGGGAAGGCAAGCCGTAATCTAAAACCGAGCACCTTCATGCCTGGTTAAACTTTGAAGTAGAAAAGAGGAATGAAGCCAGAAAGATGGATCTTTCTTTTGCCTGTCCTAACCCAAAACCTGATGATGTACACAAGGTAAGAAAACTGGATGGTAGCTACAGCAGGAAGAACAAACTAGGTGTTTCAACCTATGAGTCATTCTATATGACATTGGATGAATACCTAGATGATATACACTATCTGGAAGAAATATACAAGTATTTCAACCTATCTCAGCTGCAAGTAGACCATGCCTGGGTCTGGGGAAAGTACTTCTGGATCAAACATTTTCTGCGGAAGAATCACAAGCTTGGCAAGAGTTACCATGAAATATGTGACTTATCCAGAAAGACAGAGCTCTCTGTCAGAAGGATTCTTTATGACTATGTCCAAGAATGCAGAAAAGTGGATGATCATGTCAATTGATCCGTAAAGGGTGTCAAGAACTTGAGGTATCTGAACCCAAGTTGTGTTTCTGAAGACTTGAAGACTAGTAACATTAGAATACTCTCTTGGAGCTTGGACTCTCCTATGTTCAATTTACTTAGTATGTTTTATTACTTTTTTTAATCTTGCTGATTATTTCTGAATTTCTCTATCTGTAAAAGTTGCATCTTACTCAGAACTGCATCTATCAAGATCATACTTTGGATACATTTTAATAGATGATAACTTATCAAAGAAAGATCACTTCTTGTGATTTGGCTGATGTTTACTTTCTGCACTTAATTCAACTAAAATTGAATATCATTTGAAATGATTAAGTGGTGGATTGTTTTCTCTTCCAGGATTACAATTTTGTAATAGGACTTGAAAGATAGTCATGGATGAGGTCAAAAGGGGGAAATTTGTTAGAATATCTCATAGTATTTTGATCACTCATCACATGTTTTTATCTTAGCTTAAAGGTGATTAAGTGCTCTTGGTTCACTTGAACATTGTAAAAGAGGAAATCACCGAATATGATTAGTCTAGTAAATCTTGTATTAGGATTATAGGTCTCGAGTGTAATTTTATTTCAAGAAGACCATGAAGATCAATCCTAGCAATGGATCTTTTCAAGATTAGAAGACAAGATTGCACAAGGTTTATGAAGACACAAGGTTTAGTCTAACTCGTAAAGACTATGTCCTTAATCCTTTCTTAAGTATATTAACTTATTTTCGGGAGATGATTCTGGACATATGACATCATGAGTATGGAGCATGCAAGCCATCAGAAAGGCTCATGTATTCGTTGAGACTAAAGGACAATGAATAGTACTATGCATTAAATGCATCTAAAATGTCGCAAAAAAGCAGTCCTCTCTGAAAAATGAGATAGTGACTTCTGAGTACATAGTTCAAGATATAAACGGATATAATTTGATAGAGAGCACAACGGATACAATTCAAACGCCTCTCAAATTTATCTATATATATCACACACTTAGATGCTTGAAGAACATACCTTAGAATGCTCTATCTTGCAAACTTACCATCAAGCAAAGTATTCTCTCAAGCACTCTACTACCCTTTCTGAAAGCTTTCTGTTGCTTGAAGAATCACTAGTAGTTCTAAGTTGTCCTGAACCTTAACAAGAGATTGTTATTCGTGAAAGAGTTGAACTATCGACACCTTTCAAACTCATTCTCCGTAACGGACACCAATTACTGGGTCAAGAAGAGCAGACTGTCATCCACTGAACAAGTGTATTAAGTAGTCTTGTTCTATTAGGCTCTCTGAAAACATAACTGAAAAGTTATACGAGAAGCCTCTCTGACAAACCTTATAACCAACACCATCAAGGCGTGGAGTAGAGGAAGTACTTGATTTGGGAAATCAGGGAATAACTCCAAGGTTATCTGAGTAGAGGAAGTACTTAGCTCTAGGAGCTGGGGAATAACTCAGGGGGGAACATTTGGTTGGGAACCATTTGTTTAGGAATCTTAGAATAGGATTATTGTAAGGTGAACTCAATTATCTGTTCTAGTGAATTCTAGGTCTCCGAAAGACCGAAGTGGATTAGTTGGAAGATTACGCCACCTCCAGATACCACTATACTTGATGTGTTATTTACCTTTCTGTATTTACATTTCAGCAAAGCACACACACACATACTTATTGTTTCTGCACTTACCTATCTTAAAGTCTTCCGCGCTCTGAATTTAAGTATTAGAAACCCCCAGGTTTCTGAGAAACTGTGTTTATCGACAAAAGTTTTAAAAGACTATTCAACCCCCCCCCCCCCCCCTCTAGTCTTTTACTTTGCCGTTATCTAGACCAACAATCTACAATAAGACTCCCCCAAGACTTCACTTTTAATTAATATGGCAAAAGAAATTACTTTGATATCATAAAAATGATTCTTATAAAGATTAGTATATAATAAAGCTGATGGTGGATCGATCGAGATGAAAGTATGAGAAAGAAGTTTAAATAAGTATTAACTTGAGATAGTGGATTTCAGTAAAAGAACAATGAATATTGTTTGTAAAAGAAACATCATATATGGACACAGTAAACGATTTAATATATAATACTATAGGGGGGCTATTATTTTATGCGATATCCCACAATAACTTAGAACGTTAAATTTGACATGATTATTCTAAACAATAGTTTGAAAAAATGGATTATTACAATAAATATTGGTCTATTGGTACGCTATTATTATTCAAAGACATAACATCTCTGGAAAACTATTTCAATTAAGTTCGTGGACTTCCAAACACACACACACACACACATATATATAGACCTACGCTGATATCTCCCATCGTCACATATCAAATGTCATGTTTGGTTTTGGGCACGGAGATTAAGGAGAAAGGAGAAATGTATCCATAAAACTTGATTTTGGACTTATTTAATTTATTACATTTTTATATCAAAAAAATTATTTTTGGTGTTTAATTAGATAATTAAATAAACTAATTAATAACATTTTATGTAAATAATTTTTTTAAGGGATAACATTTTACGAAAAAGAGGAAACAAGACATTTGGGATGGGGCAGAAATAATGGAATACAAGACATTTGATGTGGAACGGAAATAGTACCAAAAACTAATTATAAACTAATTGTAGATAATAATAACACAATAAAACTTAAAAGCTAAAACTGACTATATAAAATTATTAAACTAAACAAGTACATGAATTTTTAAGGTGAAACTAAAATTATAAAAATGAAAACGAATTATGTTATTGGTGAGACTGACTATAATAGTTAAACTAATATATACAAGGGTGGAACTCACTATATAAACTGTTGAAACTAATCATTTTGCATAACTTTATGGTGACTAAAGTATATAAAATGGTGAAACAAATCATGGTACAACCTCAGTCCCGCAAAACTTTATACATTAGACATTTTTAGTCGTCCCACAAAACTTCATACATTACTAAACGGGGAAGCTACCCACACCCAACAAATAATAAACAATTTCAACTTCACATACAAATTACACACTAAAAGTACAATTTTCTCACCTTTCTAATATCCTATCATTACTTTAACTTTTCACCTTAAACTGCACACCAACCCTAATATATGAAGTTTTCCGGGAATGAGGGAGTACATGGCTAATTGTCAGGTGAAACTAAGTACAAAACTAATCATGGTGCATAATTTTCTTCGTGAAATTAACTAAGTATGGATGCCCAACTAAGTATATCAACTGGTGAAACTAATATATAAAAAGCTGACACTAACTATATAAAATCAAATGGTTAAAACAACCATATACTCCCTCCGTTCCGGATTGAACTTCCCGGAGGTCCGGATATAAGTTTTAAAATAAGAGTGAATAAAGTAGGAAAAAAAAGTGAATAAAGTATGATTGCTCATATGAGTCCATGTAAGCTTATTTACCATGTTTAATTGTTTGGCAATAAGTGAACTTGATAGAGATGATGAAAACTTCACGTTTATCTTCCTTTGTAGTTATAGAGTTAGGTTCTATGATCATTATGCTCCAAATACTTAGTATATTCAACATGTAACATGATTATTGAGTCATGTTCATGAATTGGATTTCCTTTATGAGATATGATAAACATTAATGTTAGCTATTTTCAGGGGTGGATAATAATGCGAGCAATTTTACTTATTC